>JMFS01038783.1:0-24581 GCA_000699545.1 Podiceps cristatus | reverse complement strand
GGGCCTGCGCGGGCGCGGCCGGAGGAAGCACGCCCAGGTTCGCCGCTCGTCCCCGGCCGTACGCCCGGGCTTGGTGGGCTAGGTATTGCCCGTCGCCGTGGTCCTTGCCCCGCGCCCTTCCTGGTGTGGCTCCGCTGTGTCAGTGCCGGGTTTTTCTAATCTGCCGGATGTGCTTGGCAGGCTTTCTGACCAGAAACTTTTTGTCTGTATTTTTAAGTAGTGCTTGAGCCTCGAGAGACAATATTTACCCGTGAAGTCGAAGATAGTACAGTATCAGCCTAAGAATTACCTTTTCCCGTTTTGATGTTCAGAGCTTGGTCCATAAGCATCTTCATGTTGTGCTGTCATTCACAGAGCAGCCAAAATATAGTCAACATTGAACCTAAGTTTGCAGCTACAGTGTCATTTGAGCAGTGGCTGTAATATAGCCATGAAACTTGTATTTCTGTAGCAGCTGGTTTATTGGTCAGCTGTTTGGAACCACTGGATTTGTTTTTTGGGCTGTTGTTTTTGTTTGGTTGGTTTTTTGTGTTTTGTTTTTTTTTTATCCCATCCATAAGCAAAATTGCCCAAAATACCTACTGTATGAAACTCTGAATTATAACTGATTGTTGAAAAGAAACAGATTTTGTCTTTTAGACATTTAGGCTGTGCAAGGCCAGAGCTAGCTAAAGCTGTGATGGTGATGAGCTACGTTACTGGGGAATGACAGGTTAAATTTCTCTGTGAAAGTCAAAAGGGGATGAGCAAGGGAAATTCAGTCCTTGTCAGAGGTAAGCAGGTGGCCTGGAAAGTACAAAAGGCAGAGGTTTTGGGGAAGTGTGCCCCAGTGCTTCATTCAAGTCTGCAATAAGTAACCCAGTTCTCTTTCCTTCACATTCCTGACAAATGTTTGCTGCAGTTGGCCACTTGTCCTGCTTTTGGCTTTCTTTTTCAGGTGGTTGGTATGAAAGTCTTCTTACTAGTAGAATTCATGAAGTCAATGTGTGTGCATCCTGGCAAAGAAAGGCTGAGTGAGAGGGTCAGTGCTAGGAGAAAGAGGAATGTTTGCTGTGGGGTGATGGAAGAAGGTTTGTTGCTATATGCTTTTCCATCAGTTTCCATCTGTTTCCATTTTAGCTGTTTTAGATATGCTCCTCTTGTCCTCTCTGGTAGTAAAGCAGTTATGCCAATGGAAGAAGCATCAGCTTGAACACTTACCTAGCAAGTGTGTTCCTAACTCCCCAGATTTCCAAGTTACCAACAGACTAGCTTTGTCCTTTGCATGCGAGACTACTGTATTGGAAACGTGCAAGCTGCTGCAGAATGAGAGATTGCATTTTCTCTTGTATGGTATTGGCCTGTTAAGAGTGGTTTGACCTGTTGATTCTACCCATTATCTGACTGCAGATTGGTCAAAGTTGTTAGTGACTTGAGGACGTTTTGTTGAAGTATAACATCTTTGCAGAAGTCTGTGTCAAGTCTGACAATGACTTCAAAACTAAAAATATTACAATACTGAGTTTCTTAGGTATTCTGTTCAAATTAGTTTTGAGGTGTTAATATTTCAATAAAGGGGTTTTTTTATTAACACTTCATAAAGTTATTTGCTTGCTAAGAAGGGAAATCGCGAAATGCAGAGTCAGTGGCTGCTTTCTTGTTCCCCAAAAGAATTCTTTGTACAACCAAACATGGTACAAACCAGTGGTTTATATGTGTTTGAAATGATTATTTTATCAACATCTTCACGTGTTCAAATGTGGTGGAAGTTGATAGGAAGTCTTGATAGAAAATAAAGAGCCACCAGTTCTTGTTTGTGGATATGAGGAGGACAAATGTATTTATATGAAGCCTTTTCAGTGTTAGTGAAAAATCTCCTCTGATTTTCTTGCATTAAACAAAAAAACAACCAACCAAACAAAAACCAAACCAAAACAAAAAATCCAACCTGGAAAGAACTAGTGATTTTGTTGTTGTAGGGTTTTTTTTGGTGGGTTTCTTTTTGTGTTTTTGTTTAGTTTTTTTCTTGACCCATTTGAGCTTGGTAGTTGAGGCAATGGATTTGTTGAGCAGTAAACTTTATTGTTACCCTTGAAAATAATTTGCACGTTCTTAGAAAAGCTAAACCATTGAAAGAAATTACCTTGGCACAAGAAGTTGTCCTGGAAAAGCAGATATAAAAAAGGAAGGCTTAGAGAAGGAAATCACAGCAACAGGAAAAGTCTTGTGGCATTGACCATCTGCAGGAATTATTACTCAGTTATATGATCATGTCTGAGCAGGAGTTAGTGTTTATAATTGTCACTCCTGAAACTGTACCTATCCAGTGGAGTCTTGTCCTGTCTGTAGTGGTGGTCCATGCAGATCCCCTTTACGTTTCTAACCTTCACACCCCCTCAGATATTGAGCTAGTGATGAAACTAGCTGTATCTTTTTTGGTTAGCAGAAATATTAGTAAATACTTCCTAAACAGCATTAGCATTAGTCAATACATTTCTCAGATGAATGTGTGGCTTAGATGAAGCTGGCTGTTCCTAAGAACTGGTTTAACCTCCCAGATTGCTTGCTTCACATTCATATAGAAGTACTTGAACTGGTTTGTCTGTTTTGAGTAGATAAGGCTTTCCCCAAGTTTGAGAACCTGTTCAGCCTACATGGAATGTTTGCGTGGATGGATGTAGGTGAGATGAAACTGCTCCTCCCTCTTGCCAACTCATGATTATAATGAATGAGGATATCCCTCAAGCCTTTTTACCTTGCATGCCTGTGATTCCTATTCTGGTATCTTTAAGCTGGAGCAAACTACTTACCTTTGAATGTGTTTTATTGTATTTTTTAATATTTCACCAACACTTCCATTTTTGGTGTTACCCTCAAACTTAGGGTGTAATTCTCAGATTTTTTTACATTTTTGACAGCATTGTGAAATGGCTTCCTGAATAATTTTTGTTCAGGTTTTTAAACAGCTGGGAGAGCTTTTGCTTCCTACCACTTCAGCAGGTGACCATGATGTTATTTTGAGACAGCCAGGGTAGTGGCAACTCAGTTGAAACTGAGCAAAGGACTGGAGCTCAGCTACTGACATCTCAAAGTTGATATTTATACTTCAGCAGTGTTTGCAGTCTACTGTAATTGCAGAACTATTACTCTACCAAAAATCTCCCAGAAGCCTCTTCTGAGACTATTCTAGGCCCTGTGGTGTAGTTATCCAAGCTGTACTGCAGCAGCCAAAGCAGTTTAGAAAAATGTGACTGTGAGGTAAACCTGCAATGATATTAAAATTGTTTCATCATATCTAATAAGGATTCACAACATCTTTTCTATTTAAAAGTTATGACTGGTCCACATCTGAATGCAGGGCACTTTTTTTTTTTTTTTTTTCCCTTTGTGTGTAGTGTCAGGACTGCTTTTAACTCAGATACATCACCGAGTCATTTCTTAAAACAGAGAGCTGTCAAATGTGCATGTCACAATTACACTTCGTCTATATCTGAAATCAGTGTGATGGCTATAGGCTTTGACTATGTAATTTGATAAATTTTCTTTTTTAACATAAAACTAAGATGTGGTACTGAAAAGATTGCTTAGCATTGGTATATAAAAAGCAGGATTCCTCAAAGAGGTCATTGCTGTCTGTTTATAAGTAGCAGATTGCCGTGGAGATGTCATGAACTTTCTTTCCTTCATTATGATAAATATCTCTCATTTTGCCATGTGCTGCCTCCACCAAGCTGCATCTTGCCTGCTTTCTTTCTCTTCCAACCCTCAGGGCCAAATACAGTTTCTCTGGTAGATGTGTTGTGTTAAAACTTTTATGATAAGTAAGAATTTTGTAAACACTGTAAACGGTGTAGTAAACCCTGGCCTCTCTTTTGGCACCCTCCATTTTAAAAGCAGTCTGACCATTTAGGTGATATCAGTCCTTTGATTTTTTTTTCTTCTTTTTGGCTGTTTTTTTCTTCTTTTTTTCTTCTCAGTACAGTGCATCTCTGTCTTTTGTGTGGTGGCCTGTCCCCAGTGGGAATGATTGGCCTGCATTAGTTTGAAAAAGGTGCCTACAGAGCATTTACAAGCAGCCTTCTTGAGAAGTCAAAATCTGTCTCAGCACTTACTCACATGGTCACTATATTTCAAAGAGGATCAAATCTACTGGAATTTATTAGGAAAGCTGTGTTTTCTTCTACTGTCCAGTTACCTCCTTTATAGACTATGCTGTTCTTGATCCTTGTGCATCTATGGTTTTAAGTACTTTTCTGGTTCCTTGTAGATGCAAAGATTGTAGGAGACTTGATAATCCTGTTTAAACTCTTTCTTCTTTCAGTCCTTGATCATTGGCCACAAAGTTGGAGGGTTTCATTTTCTTCTGATGATATCATCGCATCAGCATCTCTTACCTCTTGAAGAAAACATTAGATTTCAAGAGTGGTTGAAAGAGCTGGTGATGACAGCAGGTCAAGAAGATAGTTCTGTTTGAATACCTTGCTGTTCAGATGCAGGGTTTAAAAAACACTGAGCTTGCCAGCAGTTGTGGAGCACGGGTAGAGGTGTCTGGTGGATCACAGCCCCCGTGTCTGCTGTGATAGACCAGTAGGTTGAACAACCTTTTTATTTTTGATGACCTCTCACTAAGATGATACAGAATTTGTTGCTGCACCCTTTTAGGGGTGGTCGTCTAAGAGAGTGATATTCTGAGTGTATCATTCACTATGTTTGAAGGAGCTGGGGCATCTAGTGCCATTATTAGGTTGTAGGGATTGTTTTATGTATTGCTGAGAGGTGAGGTAGAACTTTCCTCTTAAAGACTATTATAGAGCAAGTGATATAAGGCTGATAATATATGAATATGATAATTAAATATAATAAGGTACAGTTCATGTGTATTCCCCCCCTTCTTTTAAGTCAACAACAGGAAGGAAGGCTGAACACTGAATTCAGAGGTGCAGGCATTACTCTTCATGTGTGTGTTTTGACACAGTGTTAGATTTTAATTCTTTAGAGCCTTGTCACAGATTTTGCATTTTTTTAATTTACTCCTTTTTGAAGAGATGCTCTGTAGCAGTGATACATTTCTAACAATTGCTAGTTCTCTGAAGAAAAAAACATTTAGATGTGATTCAGTATGTGCTCAATTTCAGCTCCCAGTTCTGCCCCCTCATTCTTTGGGAAGGACTGTGAGATGTTGCTTGGAGAAGAAACAGATTTTGCTGCTGAGAACTGTGGACCTTAACCAGTATGAAGGAAACAACTTTTCACTTAGCTTGTTAATCTTAAGGTGGGAGGTAGGAGAGAAACCTGTTTCTATTATCTTTTTTTGAAATACTTGAACAGTTGTTTCAAAGAGATGCAGTCAAATTGTGAATTTTGCACAATTATCTTTGTTTTTCTTATTGTGAGCCCATTTTGAGAAGATAATATTCTGACATTCTATACTTGCTGGAGCATCAAAAATCTTTCCTGCAGTGTGTTCGACTTCTGTGGAACAGTTGTAGACTTCGAAGTTGTGGAGCAGGGGAAGGAGAAGAGGGGCCCAAGACTCAATTGCACTTACTGCTATTTTATCTGCTTGCTTGGCTGATCTGAGGACTCAAGTACTGTGGTAGTTTAGAAAGACTTAACTAATTCAGTTTGCATCCAGCTTCAGAGTCTTAAGTCCGGGGTTACTTAATCAATTTAATTTGCAAGTCCTATTCATTAACTTAAACACACAAACAACAACATTATTGGCCACACAGCAATGAACACTAGCACAAGGTTAAGGCAGGAATGTGTGGCTGAAGTGGGGGGGGAGAGGGTTGTAGTGTCCTTCTTGTGGCTTTTGTTGCCAACAGCCTGGCAGGTCCTGCCACACAGGAAAGAGAAAGGGATTAACTCCTTCTCCATCCTACTGGTTTCCTGCCCTGCAGAGTATGCATGTGCTGTTTTCCTGGCTGCCTTACTTTGCCATATGTGACTTAGTCATTCCTATGAGTTACTTAGTACTTCTTTGGGAGAACAAGAGACAGCGTGCAAAGGAGGAGGAAGGTTTTTGTGGAGGGAAAAGCTCTCTAGGGTTAAAAGCGGGGAGGAGTCCAGCCTGCACTCCACTACTGCATGTGTCAGGCAAAGGCTTCTGAATGAATACAAAGCTGGAGTTGTGTTTCAGAGGACTAGCTTCAGCCACAAAGGGATGGCAACTTTTCAAAGGGGACATGCAGGAAACGTTTTTGGAGTGGCGCATGTAGCGGAGCAAGTATTGCACAAAAAGATGAATTGTAAATCTGATGATAACGTGTTTCAGCCCTAGAATTTGTAGGGCTCTTTCATGCCATTTAGCTGAGAGCTTCTTTGCAAGTGTACACTTCACTGCCAATGTAGTGCTTTGTGTCCTTTGTGGAAGGCCCGTTAACTGTTTGGAGGTAAATCTCTCAGGGTAGCTAAGTTTAGATACTTAAGCTACAACAAACGGGTATTCACACCCCATGTGATATGAGAAATAAGTGTCTGTGTTTTATTCATTGCAGAGTTGCAAAGTATTAAATGGGTTATAGCTTATCCTACATTCCTGAATGACATAGAATAACCCTTTGAGTGAACTTGTTTGCCATGGCAGCAAGGTGTCCATAGTTTTACTTCAGGATAGAAATAAGTTTGTGTTTAACTGCAACAGAGATTATGGTTGTCTTATCAATTCTACTGCTCCTTTGGTGGTTATGAAAAAAAAAAAAAATAGCAGGACTTGATGACTCTGGCATGGTTTAGCTGATTTTATTTTATGGACAATGCCAAAAGATGGCATCCTGTTCCACCGTGGCTCCTGCCTTTCTTAAGGAATTAGGGAATTTGGTCAGCCTCTGAAAAGTTTTGTTCTGCTTACCTGCACAATCTCCATGAAGTTCAGGAAAATGTTTGATGAAATACAAATTCAGAAATGGAGAAGACTTGAATTGCAAGATATGCTAAATTTAGTGGTGTGCTATACATTTGTGTTACCAGTTCTAGAATCTGCTAAGTCTGAAATTTTTTAGCCTTACAAAAACTTAATGCTAACTCTCTTTGAATCCTATCTTTTAGATAAGTCTAACTTACTATTGTGATCCTGTGAAAGACAAAGTTCTTTATTCCACCTGTCAACAGAGACAGTACGTTTCATCTAAATTATGACTGCAAGAGGGTGTTGTGGGCTTGAAATAGTTATTCTTCTTTTTCTGTATTTTGCAAAGGGAAAGCTGTCATCTATGTTCACCCTCCCCCCCCCATTCCTTTTTTTTTTTTTTTTTTTTTATATTTCAGTACTATTAGAAATATGTATACATTTAGACTACTAGTATGTAATGTTCTTCTGGCTAATCACTAGCCAAGAAGTTAATAGGCTTGACTTGGCTTGATGCCATCAAATAGAAGCTATGCCTTGCTGCCTGTCCTTTTCTTTGTATGCATCAATTTGTCACATTTGCCTCATGTTATTCAGGTTTCTACTAGCCCTAGCAGTCTCCATTCAGGATAAAAAGAATTTCATTCTTGTGTTCACTGAGCACTATTCTATTTGTATTTAACACCTAATTTTAGAGAACAGTTCTGTTATTCTCCTTTGGTGAAACTTCATGCACCTGAGTTCTTGGCGTTTCTACCATCTAGGCTTCTATGGGTCAAAGAGTGCTGAAGACAGAAGATATTCTACACTTCTTATGTTTAATTTTATATCACTTTATGTTGTCAACTGGGTAGTAGAGATGGAAATTTTTGCACTCTGATCAGCAGAGGAAGCTGGTAGTTCACCTCCTGTAAACCTTGCCGTTTGTGTTTTCTGCCATGAGAAGATGCTTCTAATCTTAAAAGGTACATTTTTTGGGGTTTCTAAAGTACATTGGTGCTTGGTGGAATGTAAGTATCCTATAAATGTGGGTGTATTGAGGTAACGTTTGGCAGTTTTTCACTTATTAATATTTTGTGCTTTGAGAAAAGAAGAGAAAGCATTAGTGGTAAATATTACTTTTATTTAAAACATTATTAAGTAGATAAAAGCTTGGAAATAACTGTTGGTTTACAGTGGTGTGTTAGGCCTTTCTATTAGGTATCACACTTTCGTTTTATCTTCATCACAAATGCTGTGTAGTATTCTTTTTCATCAGCTGGCTGATCTGGCTTTCAACTGAAGACAGGAATACATTAATTTTCTCCCCAGGAGCTGGTAGATTAGTTTGCCTTCTAATGGATGTTTCTGAAATGGTTAAGCCAAGCACAGTTCAGACTTGAGACTCTGTTCATTGTATCTTAATAATGTGTCTACTTGAACACTTCAGTTAGCAGCAATTTAGTGGTGATGACAAGGTAGTGCGGTAATAACAGGTTTATGCTGTTATGGCTTGCTCATCTCACAGTCCTTTAGTAAGTAAGCTTTAGTCAAGGTATCTCTTCTACTTTCTACACGGTGTTTCTGCAAAGGAAATATTTAATCTTTGAAGAACAAAAATTATGAATGGATTATTTTGATTGAGATCTTTCATGACCTTGACCTGTTTGAGTATTTGGGGTTGAACACTGTATATATAAAGTGAGAAGGAAAAAAATAACATCCAACTCCTCCTCCCTGAAAGAATCCCTACCCTGGCCAGTAATGTAAAAACCTTGCCATTTCATTGTTTGGCTACTTGGTTAACCTTACAGCTGGGTTACAAAGTAATTCTTGATATTTTAATAAGGAAAGCCTGACAACCTAAAAATCAGTGAAAACATTTGGAAATTCAAATTCTGGAATAAAACTGTTACTTGTTGCAGAGCCTGGATGCTCTTTGTTTGTTGCATGTAGTCTGCTGCTGTCTTGGAAAGCATAAACAGCTATCTTCTGCTTGGATAGTCATGCCATAAGCTAGCAGTGCTGCCAACTGGGAGGAGAAAAATGGGTGAAGAAACCTTAAACTTGTCCAGAAGCACAGGATCTGGTTATAGGATAGGAATCCAGTTCTCATTGTGACAGGTCTGGCTTAACACCAGAATTTGGCACCTGAGGAAGAACTACTTTCTGTATCATGTAATTAGCTTACCATTCTGGAAAAAAAATTAATAGTCTGGCTTCCTCCAGGCTTTGAAGCCTGAAGTGAAATTTATTTTAGTGGGATTCTTGCAGATCTTACAGGTAATACTGGGTGAAAGTATGAGGACAGAAGTATCCAGCCCTCCTTAATCTTCTCTGCCAGTTTGTTCTTTCAGGTGTTGCTTGCTAATGGCTTGAGTAGTGATTGGCATCCATCCCAGTGAAGCTGTTTCCTTTCCTGTTCTTGCTCTTTGTAGCCACTTCTTCCCGTCTTAGCTGTGTGATCTGCTTTTTTGATCTACTCTGTTTGAGAACTGAGTGTTTGTCCAGTACTCTGACCTTCATATCAAGACTATTTTTCATTAAATACATTTCTACCTCCTATCCTTAGTAGTTAACAAATCCTCACTAAGCATATGTAATCCAGAACTGTAATTTAGACTTTGTAAGGTTCTCACTTCCCGCAGCAATTATTTTGGCTCCAGTGACAGCCCCCTTTGCATTGAAATGGTCACCTGCTACTCCTTATTTTAAGGTTTGTATGAAAATTGCCGGCTCATTGCTGGCTCATGTCCAGCTTTTTGTCCAACAGTACCCTCAAGACCTCCTCAGGGCTGCTGTCAATCCCTTCATCCCCCAGCCTGTGTTGATAACGGGTTTCCCTGACCCACGTGCAGGACCTTGCACTTGGCCTCATTGAACCTCATAAGGTGTTCAGCCGGGCTCACTTCTTGAGCTTTTCCAGGTCTCTCTGAATGTCATCCTGTCCCTCAGGCATGATATCAAGGCTCTATATAGTGGTAAAAGAAGTGGTGGTGGGCATGTGTGTGGAAATCATAACAGTGAACAGGAATTAATTTACAGCTTTGGGGAACTGACCATGGGGACAGTATTGCAAACACTTAAGATGGAGGAGCAGTTCCAACGGGATAAGAGGAAAAGTCTTCCAGGAGGAAACACACCACTGCACAGGAAGGGCAGTGTTTTAACAGCTGTTAGTGAATAGCTGGTTAGTGGCACACTCCAAAAAATATTTACTTCTTTATCTCCATAGCTGGACTCTGCTTCTGTATTGCCACTTTCTTGTCATTCTTTTTCCTTCTGGAAAATGAACTGTACTGCATGTTAAGAAAGGTTTAGCATTTTGTAGAATGGTATAGGAGTTTAACATTGACATACATTTGTAAATCTGTTCCATGTAGTGTGTTGGGTTTTTTTTTAAAAAAAATTTACTTTCATATCTCTGAAGGATATGAAAAAAATGTAGTTCTTTTAAGAGCTGAACATTTCGTAGCATAAATTTGACACCTTAATTGAAATATTGTGCTGTGTATTTCTTTTCTATGCAAGCAAAGACATTTATTACAAAATATAAATATATGTGAAGAAAAAAGTCATATAATTAGTTTTAGTCTTTCTTTGTTCTTTGTCATCTAACTGTGAAAAGCGTTATTGTCCTTAATGGCAATGTTGCACGTGTGACTGTGGGGGGAAAAGGGAGTTCAAACTGGTTACTTGAGCCTTAATGACGGTTTTAACCTTTTCTTGTGTAAAAAGTATTGGGGAAGTATGATGATACAATTAGTTACAAAACAGCAGAGAGTATGCATCTTGGTTTTGTGTGTTGTGGAAATAGGCTTAGCAACCTTCCTTCTTCCATCAGTGTGGTGGTATCTCCTATGTATGCAGTTACTTAGTCAAGAGGGTGTTTCATATATCAAGATACAAAATTAATTAAAAAAAAAATCTAATTAGTTTGGAGTCTGTTTGAAGGCCTCCTTAATGTCAGTATTGCTTATTTGAAAAGAGAATTTCAATTTGTCTATTTTTGAAAAATCATTGTAGTAGTAGTTTAACTGTTTTGTTTTTTTTTTTTTTTAATTTGGCTATTATACAGCAAAGTGATTTAAATTTTCATTATTTAAAGGTATAATATGAAAAATTAGAAAAAGTTTTCATTGTCTTTGCTTGAGAATTTTATCCTTATAGCATCTTGAACTTCTTCAAGCGTAAGCATCCATGATGTCATTACAGCTTATTTTGCCAGAAAGTATTATTTCCCTGTTTAATAAGTTGTGGAGTTTGTGGATACAGACTCAGAATTGTCTCTGTATTCCTTCAGCAGCATCGCTGCAATTCAGAGACTGTAGGTCAAATCAATTTTCCGTTGAAATAGCAATTTGATGTTATATCCTGTTATGTGGTGTTTTTCATGTGTTGGAGGTATTTTTTCCCCACTCACCCACCCTGATTTTCATAGAGTGTTTCAGCAATCTATGATGGCTTCTTGATTCTCTGGAGAAGAAGTGAGGAGCTGTGTTTTCTGTGTATCTCAGAGCAAGGGATAGGAAAATCTACTAAGGCTTAAGTGTAGAAGTCACTTCTGACTGTTTTCTGTGCCACACAGTAGTTTGTTCTTGTACTTTTGGAACATGGACATCATTCATCACTCTTCGTTGGTCACTGTTGAACTTGCTCAGCAAACAAGCTTGGAAAGCTCGGGTTTTTTTGGCTTTTTGTGGACATCATTGCTGGTTTTTTCCTAATTGAGTGCTAGGCTTTTTTATTTTCAGAGTTTTTTTTCTTCAAAGGAAAGAACGGAACATTCACCTAGGTGCTTGCTCTCCAAATTAATGTTAAGTGACATTGCTAGAGTGCTTACGTGACATTCCAAAGGTGGTATAAGAATCTGGATATTGCGCTCTTGATTTTTTTTGTGAGCCTTCTCCTCAGAAAAGGGCCTGCAAAATTTCCCACCGTTACATGAACTGTCTTTTACTGTAAGATACATATCTAGAGGGCATTTATTGGGAAATGGCTTGGACTAGCATCACTGTTTCAAACACCACTGAAGTATGAATGGTTGTACATTCTGCTCAGAAAAAAATGGTTGATACATTGAACACTTATGTAGCCTGAAGCTGCAAGCTGTCTTGTATGCACTAGGGATAAGAAAGCCTACAAGTAGTGCTTGCTACAAAAAAAGCCCAGGCTTTCCCTAGGAGGAGGAGAGTAGCAAGGAACATTAGGCAAATACTCTCCAAATGACATCTCATCAAAATTATTTTCACAGAACTCATCTACATACTTTAAAAATAACGTTCATTTAACATAAATAATCAGATAGATTAATTGCAAAGACTGTGCTGAAGTGGAAAGGCTCTTTTCTATACCAAGGGAGGAAGAAAAGAGCTTTGCCTTGTATGTTTGTACATTTGGTGGTATGATAGGGGGTGAGTTTCAGATAGCCTGTATGCTATATGCATGAAAGTGGAGTTGATGAATAAAAGCCATACGGGAATTATGTGTATTGATGAGTTTGTTTGTTTGTTTGTTAAGAGATTATTCTTGCTCCTCTGTAATCTAGAATATTACACAACCTCCTCTGAAAATTAACCTTAGGTCTCAATGTGTGTGTTCAGTGTGAAGTCTGAGGAGGGGAATTCATTATGAACTAGCTCATCTTTAGCTATAAGTCATTCTGTCATGAAACAGCTCAGTCCTATTGTCCTTGCCATTCCCCTTCAGAATAGCACCACTTTTGAATCTTAGCTTCCATCTGAAGACCAGAGGCTTGCCATTATATGGACCTTACTGTCTGTCTCTCTGTTAATAGAACACCCTGAAATATTCAGAACCCTAGTAATGTATAGACCCCTTAGGGTCTCCTTTTCCATCTGATAGTAGGGAATACTTAAGTTTGGAGTATGTATGTCCCTCTACATTTGATCTTCTGGTTGTGGGAAGCCTATGGGAGCTTCATGTGATCTGTGTTACTTCTAAAAGCTGAGTTTCTTATGTACATTTGTGAAGAGTGTGTACTTGAATATATCCTCTGAAAGTACTTGAATGGGAGAACATAAGGCCCAGTGACTTTCCAAATTAGAAAATGTTGTAGAAAATTTTCTTTTTGGAGAATGTACTGATGTTATTTGTAGCAACGTTTACAGACTTGTGAAAACAAAGATGCTAAGCCCTATCAGTAGTTAATTTCCTTGATTGTTATTAAATCTAAAGTTTCTTAATTCCTAACATGTACACTGAATGTGTGGGGTTTACTCTGTTCTATTTGCTATTTTGTAGCATTTATTTTTCTTTTGAAAATCCCTTGACATTGAAGTAAAAGAAGATTAACCTTTTCCTTTCGCCCACAGATCCAGACATTTAATGTTGAGGCACCATGCCAGACTGTGGAAGATTTAACAAGTGGGGTTGTGATGGCCCAAGTTCTTCAGAAAATGTAAGAAATTGTTTATTTAATAAATTAAATACACAGTTTTATTATCTATGCATTTTTTATATTTAAGCATATTTTAATTCAAACTGGGCTGGTATTCCATAAGGATGTGGCTTTTCCTGTGTTTAGACAGTACTTGGGTCTGGAACATAACAAATACATTTTTTTCTATATAATTTTCAGATAACTATCTTAAATGCAAAAAAAAAAGGTTTTGTTTTAGGGAGATATTTATTCAAGTGTGAGCTTATTGGAATGTAAGTTGGACTAAAACTAGGTTTACGAATTCAAACTTTATAAAAAGTTGGAACCAGTGCAAGGTAAGGTATTGGCCCCTGTCATCGTTTGAATCTGAGGTCAGTGTATCAGTAATGTTAGAATTAGTTCCATGAAATAAAACTACTCTGAAATACTGAATGGTACTGTCAATTTAGTTGTTTGCAAAGATACTACATTCTTGAAAGTGAAGGAATAATAGCTGTTACACTAGATAATGTTTTTGTTCTTTTGAACTGAAGATCAAATAGGATGAAATGCATTAGTTCAACATCTCAGTGTAATCTTGGATGTTTCTGAAGACTACAGATATACAGCTGAAATATATCTATATGCAGAATTACCTGTTTTCATAGAAACACAACTTTTTACTGTTCAATAGAAGCTTAAGAGCATTTATGAAAGTCAGCAGTCCAAACTGAGCATGCCAGTTCCTACAGACCTATTTTTTTTAAAAAAAAGATGCACTTTGTTCCTTTTAATGTGAAGAGGGTACTGTTTTGAGTGCAAATGCAGAATAAAATGTTTATGTTATTTGTTGAAAATGAAGACTGGACAGGTACAGAATAAATATAAGCAAATTTCTTTTAGAGTTCTTCTGATTTGCATCAGAGAATTGTAGAATAGTTGAGGTTGGAAGGCATCTCTGGAGTGTTTAATCCAACTCATCTGCTCAGAGTAGAGTGCTAAAGCAAGTTGCCCCAGGATTGTGACCAGTGTGATTTTGAGTATATCGAAGGATGGAGACACCACAGCCTCTCTGGGCCACCTCTTCCAGTATTCAATTGCCGCCCCCCCCCCAACAAAACCAAACCAAAAAACCAAACCAAAACCAACCAACCAAAAAACCACACACAGATGGTGTGTTTTTCTTTATGTTCAGGTGGAAGTACTTGTCTTTCAATTTGTGCCTGAGGAGATTATGTGAGAGTATAAAGAAGGAGGAGCCATCAGGTATTTATACACAAGATTGATAAGATCCCATTGAGCCTTTTCTTTAGGCTAAACAGAAACAGCTCACTTAGTCTCACCTTGTATGACAGATGCTTTAGTCTGTTAATCGTCTTTGTTGCTCTTTGAGCTTCCTCGTACAGCCAGGTCTCTCATACTGGGGAACCTGGGACACAGCACTTCAGATGTGGTCTTGCTAGAGCTGAGTAATACCTCCCTTGACCTGCTGGCAATACTTTTCCCAATGGAGGCCAGGATGTGGTTGGCTTTATTTGCTGCAAGGACATGTTGCTGGAATGTGTTCAACTTGGTTTCTACCAAGCTGCTTCTCTGCAAAGCTGCTTTCCAAACAGTTAGCTCCAGCATACACTGGTACATGGGGTTTGCACTCATCTTTGCTGAAATGCATAAGGTTCCTGTCAGCCCATTTCTCCAGTCAATCGAGGTACTTCCACATGGCGGCACAACTATTAGGTGTATCAGTCTTTCCAGCTTTGTATTATCTGACTATTGCACTCTGTTCCATCACGTAGGTCACTACTAAAGATGTTTAATAGTATTGACCCCTTGGGTATGCTGCTTGCAGACTGGCTTCCAGCTGGACTTCATGCTGCTGCTTATAATCCTTTGAGTCTGGCAGTTCAGGCATTTTTCAGCCCACCTCACTGTCCTCTTACCCAGGCCATGCTTCATTAGTTTGTCTATAATTATATTGTCCTGATCAGGCTGTCTGCAGCAGGCACCTATAACATGTCACCTGTGTTGGTGTACCTGGTCATCCTGACCCATAATCTGTCAGCTGGCTCATCATCTGTCCCAAGGCACAGCTCCTGTATTCCCACTGCTCTCTCACATAAAGATCATGTACCATCACTACCTTTGCAACTTTTTCTTCCTAAAAAGCCTGTATTTGTTCATGCCAGCAACCCTGTGATGCAAGCCATCCTAACAAGTCTTAATGATCCCACTGATACTGTGGCCTTGTAACTACACACAGAGCTGTTTTCTCCTGTTTGTTCTCCATGCCTTAGTGCACAGGCACTTCATATGTGCATCCAATCTTGCTAATTCCGAAGAATAAGAGCTTTCCCTGTAGTGTTTTTCTGTAGGCCTTTCCTTATTTATGTGCATATGCTTGGGGTGGCTTCAATTCAGCTCTGTTTTGTTGACTAGGAGGTATCTCTTTTCGACATTTTCACACACTGTTTGCCTGCCAACGGAGTCCACTACTTTGTCACTTGATGTTTGGTTGTATTTTCCCTCCTCTATTTTTCCTTGTTTAAAACTGTTTTTACCAGTTTGTCCAGCCTGATGGCGAAGATGCTTTGCCATAGCCAGGTGGATCCCATCTCTTCCAAGCAGTCCTTGATGCTCAAAGAGGGGTCTATGGTCACAGAGGCCAAAGCCCTGCTGTCAGCACCAGTTCACAGCTGGTTGTTGACCTGCAGGATATGTCTGCTCCTCAAGCCCTTCTGGTGCGATTGTGAGAACACCACCTGGGCCTTGACTGTGACTTCTGGAGCCATGTAATCACACTTGATACTTTCCAGGTCTTCCTAGCTGTATAGTTGGTGCCCAGGTGAAAATGCAGAAGGAGTAATAGTCTGATGTGTGAACAAACTTTGTCAGTCTTTCAACAATGCCATGAATTGAAGCCCCTAGCAGGCAACAACCCTTCCTATGTGACAAGTCAGAAGACGGGAATCCTCCATCCCTTGCTAATACATGCCACATCCCTCTTGTGCTGCTGAGTGGCTCAGTTTTACTGAACACAGATGATTCGTTTAACAGAGCTCCTAGCCTGCTATGAGGGCACCGAATCTGTTCTGTAGCTGGAAATCCTCAGGCGGAGCAGGAGCCTTCCTCCTAGTAAAAGTGCTGCTAGTTCATGGGAGGAAAAAAGGGAGAAAGAGGAAATCTTGAGGTCATCAAATATTTTCAAGGGAACACTTTTTAGCATGTGGAAAGGTAAGGTCTGGAGAGTAGGATCCAAAGGCTTGAAGCAGAGAACAGTCTTTCCTACTTCGATCTTCAAAGTTGTAAACGCTGCAAAGTTTCTTCCTGCACTTAATTTCTCCTTTTGTGAGGAAGATGAGGCATCACTTACAAGAATTATCCAATCTTTATGTATTTTTTGCATCAAACAAAACTAATTTCAAATAATGTCAGCAGTCCTTTTGCTTCAGAGTAATTGAAATAGTCTTCCTACTGTTTTAATGTATTTTGCTGGTACACAAAAGATGACACCCCCCCACCCCCCCCAGTAGAAATGGATTTCCCAACCCAGCATTTAAATTGGCCTACTTGTAATTTTTTTGAGGTCTGATTATCAAGTTTACAAGTCTGAAGGTAAATACACCATAAATCAGATACTGTTCCTTTTTTTTTTTTTTTTTGGCGGGGTGGGGATTGGAAAGATATCATCCTTTTTTGATCTTGGATTGTAAAACAGAAATTATAACATATGACCAATTTTTGAGGAAAAATATTACTCCTGTTTTTTTTTGGTTTTTGGGGGGTTTTTCTGTAGTAACAGAAGATGGCTCCAGTTGACTTTTGAAGTAGATACCAAGTGTTGTAGAATAGCCAAACATTGACTGCTTCCCTGGACATGAGAGATGGGAACATAGGCCAAATACAGGGATCAGCATCTGTATAGTTGACTAGAAAACTGATAAGGAGCTTGTTGGCAAAGCCATTTTAAGTATTCTTTCTTGAAAACAAAACCAAATTTGACACTAGCAGTGAAATCCTCCTTTTGCTCCTTTGAACAGATAACACAGGAAGAATACTTTGTCAGGAAATGGAATGTTGAATGGCATGAAGCAAGTCTAGAGCAGGCTGTTCCAGTCTGTCCTCCTTTTTATATTAGCAGCACTGGCTCCCTCTCTGTCCCAAGAAAGGTAACCACGTAGAAAAAAACTTCTGCAGGTATGGAAATATGTAAAAGCAAGACAGCTGGGTGCTAGAGGTTATTTGGAAACGTCATGCAGTGACATTAAATAACAAAGAGAGAGTACAGCCTGAAAGCACTAGGTCACTGTAAATGGATGTCACTTGCAGTGAAAACTTGGAACAGTTGTGGCTTTGACGTGAAAATGTCTCAACAAGTTAATCTTCAAAGGATAAATTTATTGTCTTGACTGGAGACACCAAGCTTAAATGCTGTTGCTCTTATTCCACTGAGAAGGGTAAACTACTATTTCTGTAATGCATGTTCCTTGAAATTTGAGTGTCTTTCAGTGTAGCTGCCTCCTGTTTGGAGTTCTTCATCAATGTATGTTCTTTGAGGCTAATGGTACTAATAGGTTAATTATATAAAGGTGGGAGGGGAGCATTCTGACAACTTTTGGGTGCATCAGGACTTTTACTGTAGTAAATTAATTTGTGTTTAAAAGATAGCCAAAAGAGCGGATTAATATATCCAGTGAGAATTAAAAATAAATAAATAAATAAAAGAGTTCACCATGACTGAAGAAAATGTAGTCAATAAAGACTCAAATTAAGTGGGGTAGAGCACTGATGAAAATTGAAAGATGTTGGGGTGATCCAGTGATCTGAGTATGTTTCCACAGGAGAGTAAGGGTAGCATTTCTTCTTGAAAACTTTTAAGTTTAAGAGTCTGAACTCTATTCTTTCTATTTTTTAAGCTTCTTTGTAGGAAGAGTCCACTGATACTTATGAGGGCAGGAGAGAGTAGAAACAAGATGAAATTAAGACAGTAGTTTATGATGAGGAATAGTTTCAGAAAGATCCCTAGTTCAGGGTATTAGTTGCTTTAGATACACATAACTGTAGGATTTGTTGTGAGTAAAAGAAAAAAAGGAAGAATATTGTTTATTCATCAGTTGATAAAAACCAGCTGTGCTTTGTGTCAGGTGTTTATAAGGGCTCAGCAGCTCTTAATTTTTCATTGTTCTTAATTTTTTTGTATGTTGTTCTCAGTATTTTTTGCATTCAAGGTAGCAGTCCATTTTTAAGTAAGGGCCATTCATCAGAAGTAACAACTCATGTAACAGAATTTTCTGTAATAAAACTGCTGGAAAAGGTGTACAGAGAGGGAATTATGGACACTCTCAGAAGCTTCTCACTGATGTGATGTGTGATATAAAATGGCAGAAATATGTACTCTGTAACCATGGACATTTTGCTTACAGATTCAGTTGTTAATAAACTGGGGATGGTAAAACCCTGAAGGATACTTACTTTATCGCAAAACCTTTATCTTTGAATTTCAGCTTCAAGTACTATTGAACGGAATTTTCCAGTGCTAACTATATTATCTCTGAGAAAGAAATTCATCCTATGCTTTAGCTTATCTTTTTTTTTTTGTATTATTCTATAAGATCCGCTGTTTATTTGTGTTCAGATGCGAAGGTTACTTGTCCCTCTGACTAGAATTGGTATGAAATACAGGAAGATAAGATGCCTATACACAAGCAGTGTTGAGGATTATTTTAGAGTGCTGTACTCCAGGAGTAAGGATTGGAAGCAAAAGAAAGTGTTTGAACTGTCTATGAGTAGACTGTCTGCCTAAAATCATAGAATCCCTTGGTTGGAAAGGACCTTTAAGATTGAGTCTGCCTAAAATCATATAGCTTACTCTGTTTAGAGCGGACAGAAGTGCCATAGCTTGCTTCTGAATTGTACCCGCTTTGTGGGGGTTTTTGGTGGTGTGGGTGTGGTGTTTTGTTTTTGTTTTTTTTTTTTTTTTTTTTAGCCTTCACTGATGTCACTCATGTTTTCACTGTCTATTGGTATCCCCAGAACAGCATAATTCTACAGCATAATACTACAGTTTTAAATTTTCTTCTCCTCCTACTCTGGACACTGTTTAGGACCAGGTATCCCTCTTGTTTTAATTATTTATTTGTCTCTCATATTTGCCTTGGTAAATGTAAGAGAGAGTATATATTTTAGTGCATGGTGCCCCACTTAATGAATTATTCATTTATAATGTACGTTGCAGCATGCTGTGTATGTTTTGACACATGCAGAATGCAAAATCCATGCTTTTCTTTATCGCAGGGGGAGGGAATTTTCTGTAAACAGACATTTCTTAAAGCAGCTTACTGTTAAAATGAGTAATAATCATGAGTTCTGCTACATGCTCTGTGGGTTGGTTTTCTTCAGAAGAATATTTCTGTCTCTTGGCATCTATGATGTAGAGAGATGATTGCTTAAATAAAGGAAAATTTGCATACAAAATAAGATGGAGATGGTATAAATGAGCGCTGTTGAAAACAACATCACGTGAAGTAAAGCAGCATTAACAGCATAAGTATCTTGTGCTCTGCAGAAGAGTCCCAGTTATCTGCAGTACTATTTGGATACTAGGCAGCAACCAACTGATACACAAATACTTTTATAAACCTGGAAAGATATCCAGTGCAAGAAATTGTCCAAGCTTGCTCAAGAGCTAGGCCTAGGAACTTACTGAATTCAGAATGCTTGGTTCAAGCAAGTTGTCTCATGGTAATGATGATCCTCCAGTCAGTTTTCTGCTGACCTTTTTTAGTGCAGCACCTCTTCAAAATGAGTTGGTAGGTTTTTGTAATCACAGCTGCTCAGGTCTCAACCACACATTTTCATATTTGCTTAGGTGATGCTTTTTCAAACACTGTAAGAAATGACAGCATCTTTCCTAAGGACATGGACTAAGGGAGTTAAACTCTGGATCATGATGCCTGAAGATTTAGCAGAGAGACTTGTTTGCAGCAAGGGTTGTGGGTGACCTCATGCCTGGAAGCCCCTTTTAAAAAGTATTTTTAGAAATTCTGATGGAAATTTTTTTTATTTCAGATTTGATTTCCATTAGTTTATTATATAGAGAAAGTATTACCGTTGGTGTTAATTCTGAACCTTAATTGGACTTTCGAGGACAGAAATGAAATAATAACGGCACACTAGGAATGATTCTGAGGTGACTTATGGATGAGGAAAGGATGACTGTTCTAGATTTGCTTGGTGTTGATACCCAACCTATGGCTTTTCTGCTTGTTGTATTCCTGGCAAAATGTTTTTGCAATATGCTACTAATTATTGTGTAATCTGCATGAAGATGCTGTAAAGAGAGTTGTTTGTACTGTTCTGACCACTGTTACATGTAGATGATTTAGAGTGGATTGCTTATCAGCTGCTGGACCCTTGGATACTTCCATGAGGTCTGTATACTTAAAAAGAAAAAATAAATGGGATGTGTAGGAGAGGACTACCACACTGAGTTTAGATTTAATTCTTGGGGACCTTCCTTATATATTTCTGACAACAAACATAAAGATGTAGGTAGCCCGAGTCTTCCATCAAGACAGTGAAGGCCAGTTGCTGGTCTATGTGTTACTTTTATTGCAGTAGGAGCTGAGGAAAGCTGCTTAGTTGCTTTTGAAGTATAGTATATATTCCAGAGTGGAATGAGTTGGAGCAGACCCTGAAATCTTGTTACTCCTCCTCAGCTGATGTCCTTATTGTTGAAAATCAGGTATGCAATATTAGCCATCCAGTCAGTCCAAATATAATTCTGCTTGTGGGCAGTTGCTTAGTCTTAACCCGTGTTGCTTCTCAGAGTCATTACTTACAATGAAAATGGTAATCCAATAGCACTGTAGCCTTGAAGCAGCTGAAGATGTTAGAGACCAAGTGCAGTCCTTGAAATGAGAAGGTCTTTTTACTGTTGGTCTTGTTGCTGGTGAAGATAAGTAATACTTACTTTCTTACTTAGCTACATAAACACTTTGTAGTTGTGAGTGTTGTAAGCAAGACTCACTTGGCTGTTGGCAATTCCTAGAAGTCCCATCTGAAGGATACTAGGGTGCTTTTTGAATTCCACACCTCAGTGTGGAATCCAACAGGGCTATATGGAGCTTGAACTCTCTTTTTTTTCCTTATTATCCAGATGATTTTGTTGTGATTGAGTGGAAGTTAATTTTGTTAAGATTTTTTTTTTTTTTTTTTTTTTTTTTTACAAGGAGTGCTCTTTGTTTCATGTAAAAGCTGAATGTGAGTCACCTTCATCTCTAGCAGATCTTGTATGTATTCAAATCAGTTTCATTCTTAAGTTTACCTGTCTTCTGAGGGCAGAGAGGCCATTTGGAAGCTGTTTGAAAACACTTATTTTAAACCCAGATGAAACTCTGGATAAGACATTACTTTTTCTGTTTCATAGCTCCTGTAATCTGTGCTGGAACTGCACTGTTTTTGAATGGGAGTAATTTGGAGTCATCAACTTAACTAGTAATTAAAGCTGTTCTTCCAGCTGTATGTTTGTGGATGCCATGTCAGAGGAAAGGAAATATGCTGTAATCTTCACCAGAGTGTGTAACAGAATGTGTAAAAATAGCAATTGGAATGTGTCAGTAGGGAAACATTGCTGTTTGTGATCTCTCTTCATTACTGTGTATTATATATGCTTGAAGACCTTGATGCATTATGAAGAAGGCATTATGGGAAAGATGGAGTACAGGAGATACTGTGTGTCAGGTACAAAGTGTGGCTACAAAGTCTGTGTTCTCATATAAGTACTGATATAATCGCTGTTCTACAGCATATATAATATAGATGTCATTTGAATCTCCAGACACATTCATAGTTTTCTTGAGCTTTTGCCAAAAGATCTCATGGTATCTTTCCCTTTAAAAAAGGACCTTTGTCCAGAACCCTTCTATCTGTAGAGGATACAGCAGTAAATCTAGTAGTACTCTGTGGCAAATGCAGCTGTATAGGTGCAGAAATTAGAACTCTTCACGTGAAACTCTGACCTGGACTACAACACTGACTCTTAAGAGACTTATGCTTCCAAAAAAAAGTATTCCCCCCTGCCCTGACTATATTAACTTTACATGTTAGATGAAATATGAGCCTATCCTAATATTGTGTTGACCTACTCCATTACAATCAGTTACCTATAGTGCATTCTCTCTCTTTATTTCTGATGATAGCTTTTCCAAAATTCTGTATGATATAAGGAAAATCGACTTAAGCAAACAGTATAAAATTGATTTAAGCAAACAGTATAAAAATGGAAATTGGGGACAAGAGGGTCTTGGGAATTGTTTTGAATGAGCAGCTTCCGGAGGTGCTTGTGAGAAAAAGGAAGAGAGGAGAGAAGTTTATAGAAATAGAAGTATACTCTACAAGGAGTAGATGTGCTTCTGTTCTTGATTGCCTCATCCAAAGTGCAGAAGATAGGACTTTTAAGGAAACCTGTTCACAAATAGATTTGTCTACCGTTACCACAAAAAGAGATTTTCAAAAAGTGATACTGTTCTTGGTAGTAAAAGCTTAACTTCAGTGATACTTTTAAAGTCTGCTCAATGTGCAAAGACAGCTTATGTATTGTTCAGTCTCAAGCTTCCATTTAGAAGTGGAATACTTGTAAGCAGTTGTAAGCAGTAGGAATCCATAATATGTGGAAAAGTAATAATTTTTTTGTGGCATTTTTAAGTAATACAAGCAAATATTGCTCCAGCACTAGCTGATAGAGGAAGAACAACTTGAAGAGGGAAAAACTGTCAAATGAATTCCCAGTACTGCAGCTTCCTCAAAATTATTAGCTACTTGTGGTGCAAAAATGAAGCTGTGCTGTCAACAGCGTGCAAGACCTTTGAAAAGTGAGTGGTAAGAGGATTCTGAACTACTATCTACAGTCCACATGTAGATACAGAGGTAGTCATTTAAATAACCTCAGCCTGAGATACGGACTTAATCACTAAGGTATACTCACACTTTATGTAACCTGTTTTTAATACACTTAATTTTTTGTGTTTCAGAGATCCAGTTTACTTTGATGAAAATTGGCTGAACAGGATCAAAACAGAAGTAGGGGACAATTGGAGGCTGAAGGTATTTGACTGAATTTGCTTGTCTGTGAATCTGTATTTCAGTTCTTAATAGAATATTGTACCTAAATATTAGCATATTTCTAGATTTTGACCTTGCTTTTGAATTTTAGACCATTTTCACTACACTTGCTTTTTTTTGCATTGTTACAGTTCTGCACAGTTTAGTGCAGAAAATTCATTTTGAGTTTGTAAATAGATCTCAATAATTTAAAAGGAAAATATTAAAATAATTTTATACATCAATTACCTCTGGTTTTCAAATGGTGAATGAAAGATTTTTAAATGCAAAGTGTGAAAGTAGCTTTAAAGAAAAAAGAACTCTGAGAAGCAGTTGCATAAAAATACCAGAATAATAAGCAATTTATTTAAATAAAAATGGCAGAGTGTTGTTTTCTTTCACTTTGCAAGCTCTGCACAGCTACTGAGCTTTAGGAAAGGAAGTCATGTTTCTTTCTGCATTGTTTGTACTCAGCATGTTTTTTAACCAAGTCATTTGGTCATTTGTATCATTTGTATCACTTGGTATTCTAGTACTTTGCAAACCTTAAGACAATAGAATTCACAGTGATACAGCTGCGGAGCATTTTGGTTTATAAAACCTGAAGAACATAGTTTCACATGCAGATGTTAGTGTAATTTCTGACCATTTTTATTCAGAGAATGGTACATATACCTTCCCAAACTGCCATTTCCAGCCTGACTGCTTAGGGAAACAAAATAGCAATAGTTTATCTGTTAGTTAGTTTCCTATAAAACCATTTTCTTCCAGCCACTAAACCCCCTTCTGAGCAACTGGGAAAGGGCTACAACTGCCAAATGCTGTATTACTTACAGGCTTGTCAATATCACTGGCTGAATAGAAGGGACAAACAGGTAAGTGCCGAGAGAAGGGTGGAACATGCTGCTTCTGTGTATGTTTTGACTTGGCTATTGGACCTGTCAGTGTGGTCTCTGCTGCCTGGCCAGCTGTGTGCAAGTCTAGGCTGCTTTAGAATGTTTTGTCTACCAAGGCTGCCAGCAAAAATGTGGGTACACTGATGAGCATATATTGACTGGCTGGTGAATAAAAGATGTGAATAAAAAAGCTTTGTTAATTTTAATGCTTGTAGAGCAGTTAATTTAAATGAACTTTCCAAAGAAGCATATGGAATTACAAGCGAACAGTTGGAATACAGGGTTTATTTTTCTCTAAAATATTTCTGTGGCTTTTTTCTAAGGAATATTGAAGTCTTGGCTGTTAAATTTGGAGAATTAACAAATTGAGAATCATAGAATCATAGAATGGTCTGGG
>JMFS01038780.1:0-38389 GCA_000699545.1 Podiceps cristatus | reverse complement strand
CTTTCCAAACTTAGTGATTCTGTGATTCTGATTCTCATGTATCAGAGGGGTCTTGACATGTGTGCCCGTGTTCCTACATGGGGAGAGATCTCTGTTTAGAGCAAATAGGCCTGGAAAAGGCTGAGTACCGGCAGGCTGGGGCTATGCAGTTTGGGTGCTAGTCCAAGCTGCAGAGGACTTGCCCTCAGCTGGTATCTGAAGGGGTTTGTAAGAGAGGAGTGACCACACCCTTTCCATGGTTCTTTGATATTTATTCTTTGGTTTCCTTTCAGCCTCTTTATACCTGAGGGGATTTTTTATTGAGGATTCACAGCCCCCTTTTCTTTGGAATGCTCTCCAAGCTGTGTTTGTTTGTTTGTAGGCCATTTCCCAGTCCTCCACCACCATGACCCCCACCGTCCCTGCCACGACAGAAGCCTACACGCGGACTCAGTACTGTAAGTGGCCGTGTGAATGTCCGAAGTCCCCACCTCGGTGCTCAGTAGGCGTCAGCCTGGTCACAGACGGCTGCGACTGCTGCAAGATGTGTGCCAAGCAGCGTGGAGAAAGTTGCACTGAGGCCGACACCTGTGATTTCCACAGGGGTTTGTACTGTGACTACAGTGGAGACAGACCTAGGTACGAAATAGGAGTATGTGCACGTAAGTGATGTACATATTTTTTTGACTTAGATATACATTGGCAGCTCCTGTTGGTCTGAGCAATGGCTGAGATTTCTCTCATTAGATACCTGACTGTATGCTCATCATCTCCTCCATTCATCCTCTTCTATTTCCTTATTGCTGTCTTCATTCTCAGGGCAGTTGGCTGGATGAGAAATGGCATCTGAATTCTTGCTCTTTGAGCTGGCTGCAGCCAAGAGAAAGGAGCAACCAGCATTTGATGGTCTTCATATTTTCAAGTAGATGATTCTGCATTCCCTATGAAAAGAGGAGGTGCTGTAGTAGGTTGAGGATGAAGGAAGGATAGGCACGCAGCTGGCTTTAAAGACAAGCAGTATGAGCATCTACATGAAAACCATGACATTAAGGAGGTGTTTTTGGCCTATTCTCAATAGTGGATCCCTAGGATGGATAGCACATGGTATCCTGTCAAGAGGGTCGGGGATGAATTATGTCCTAGCAAAGTTCCTCAGTAATAAATTGAGGTCTGAGCCTTAATCTTACAATGGTCTCAGTCATGTTAGCTGCCATGAAGCAGAAGAATTTCTTCCTGGCTGTCATAAAAAAACTTTTGGTGGGATAATTCATGTGACTGGGATGCTTTTATTCAAGAAGAGGAAAAAGAAATCATAGAATTATAGAATCATAGAAACAGAATGGTTTGGGTTGGAAGGCACCTTAAAGATCACCCTGTTCCAACTCCCCTGTCATGGCAGGGACACCTTTCTCTAGATCACGTGCCTCAAAGCCCCATTCATCCTGGGCTTGAACACTGACAGGGATGGGGCACCTCTTCTCTGGGCAACCTCTTCCAGTGCCTCACCATCCTCTGAGTGAAGAATTTCTTCCTTCTCTCTAATCCAAATCTACCCTCTTTCAGTTTAAAGCCGTTACCCCTTGCCCTGTCACTACATGCCCTTGTCAAAAGTTCCTCTCCAGCTTTCTTAGAGGACCCCTTTACATACTGAAAGGCTGCTAGAAAGTCTCCCTGGAGCCTTCTCTTCTCCAGGCTGAACAACCCTAACTCTCTCAGCCTGTCTTCATAGGAGAGGTGCTCCAGCCCTCTGGTCACCTTTGTGACCCTCGTCTGGACTCACTCCAACAGCTCCATGTCCTTCTTGTGTTGGGGGCCCCAGAGCTGGATGAAGTACTCTAGGTGGGGTCTCACAAGAGCGGAGTAGAGGAGGACAATCCCCTCCCTCGACCTGCTGGCCACACTGCTTTGATGCAGCCCAAGATACAGTTGGCTTTCTGGGCTGCAAGTGCACATCACCAGGTCACGTTGAGCTTCTTATCAACCAACACCCCCAAGTCCTTCTTGGCAGGGCTACTCTCAATCTATTTTCTGTCCAACCAGTATTTGTCCTTGGGATTGCCCTGACCCATGTGCAGGACCTTGCATGTAGACTTGTTGAACCTCATGAGGTAGTGATTTTTTGTGTCAAGGATATATTTACTTGTTCTGAGATCCATAACATGGGAGGAATCTAATCCACTCATAAATGTCATAAGTGATTGAAAATCATTACTCTGGAAATGATTAAAAGGAAGAGGATCATGTGTCTAACCACACAGATAGCTGATCAGAAAGGATGCTGATTGTTTAGCAAGTTATTAGAACATACTGGTTATGGCTTTAGGAACCAGGAAAAAGCCATTTAGAGGGAGGGTCTTCTAGGCTGAAATATAACCACAAATGAGGTATTAACAGAAAATGCAAATGTGGAAGTAAACCTGGAGGAGAGCCAATTGCAAAATCAATAGGTAGAACAACTGATCCACAAAAAAAGAGAAAAGATTGTCAACAGTGGGCTTCAATAAACTGAGGAAATCAGCACAAGTTTCACAAGGGGCAAGTCTGAGGATTAAAGTTTAGCGTAGCTGGATGTTTCTCACAGAAATGATACTAGAGGTTGCTGTTCCTCTGCAGAAGGATGAGAAGTGCAGTAAGAAATTAACTTGGCTTTGCATTAGCTCAGCCACAAACAACAAGCATGCAGAAAGTGCAGTTTAACCGGATTTTTGTAGGGTATGGATAAAATAACAAGAGAAAGTATGTGCAAGGAGCCATAAGCCTAAGCAGTGATTTTAAAGATCAGGAAAGATCCAAGGTTAAGAAGAGAGGATATGAGATCATTCAAATGTATTGTCTGGAGTGTGTGTGAAGCAATCATGGGAGGTCTGTAAGAACAGGTCAAACATCAGTCAAGAATGACATTGTTACAGCTGGCCCTGCGTTGGAAGAGGGAAACAATATGGAAGTTGTCTCAAAACTGCCTCAGCCTTCTGAGACCTCTTTGAAGACCTTCATGTTGCTTCACATTTATTTATTTAAATACTTGCTTTCCTAGTTGAATTTTTTTTTTTTTCTTTGGTAGTCCTCCCATACATTGCAGGCATTCAGCATGCCAGTGGCACCAGTGCTGCGATGAAGGAAGCTGGATCCCCAGCTTCCCCAGTGCGGTCTGGAAGATTCCCAATCCAGGGCACTTTTGCGTGCCTAGTGCCATGACAATATATCCCCTATTATGTGACATTTATGGCTACATGGTGAGGGGCATTGTGGTGTGCACAGCTGCGGGACATGAGAAGGAGGTCTTTCCATGGTTAGGAAGCGAAGTCGATTGTCTCTGGCTCCCATAGAAAGATGTGGTCTTCCCTTTGCTGCCAGCAGCCAGGTAGGTGCACACAACAGGATCTGCTGGTACGTTCTTTCTCATGCCCTGGGTCATGTATAGGCTGCGTCACTCCACTCTGAGTACGCCCTGACTGCAGGGTGAGTGAAGGCAAGAGCAGGACTCCTGTACTGGGTGTTGGGGACTAACTGCCTGCTGTTAGTTAGGAATTTGCTTTGCAGCTGGATGCCAAAAGCTAGGTCTAGAGAATCCAGTGCATGCAGGACTACAGAAACGATTTGTGGAAAACAAAGATCCCGAAAGAGCTAGGCACTGGTGTTGGGAAGGGGAATGGGGTGAAACTGGGAAATTCAGGATGTATGTAGACTGGCATGCTGATGTGCATCCCAGGACCTGGTCGCCCGGACATCAGATAGGACCTTGCTGGGAGTCACTACAGCTTTCCTTTTGTTGTTGGTTTTTCTCTGAACCAAAGGAGAGACAGCAGAGTCCTGAGCACATGCCCAGACGGGAGGCAGACAGACGTTGTGCATGTGACACCAGGAACTGCAAAGTGCTCCCAAATCAGCTGTCTCAGGTGCAGATTCAGCGTGGTTCTGCATGAAGGCGTTCAGCAGCCCCTTTGCCTGTGTTTGGGGATGTTCTCATGGTGAACCTCTTGATGCATGAGACCTGCAGGAGGCTGAGTTAACACAGGCCAGGAGAGACATGCTGGTAGCAAAACATCAGGAAATACAGCATTTTCTTAAACTGTCGTAATCCATGTGCACACCAAGGAGCTTAACTGAATGCTCAGCTCTGGATCCAGCACTGAGTGGTATCATTTCAATTCAGAGGCTGAAACATTATCAAAATCAGAGCTGAGCACAAACTGGAGTTCTGGATCTGTGCTTCAAATTCCAACAAGTCTCATTTTTGTGCAGAAGAAGGGATTTGCATTTGACGTTTTCATTCAGCCCATTCTAAAGATAGGAAGTCTTTGCAGAATTTTAATCCAGCGTTCCAATTTGTATTGGCCCTGAAGCAGCCACATTGCAGCTCCATCTCCAACCAGACTTAAGACTTAAGCGACTTGATTGGTGCGTGCGCACTGCCTCCGTGTGACCAACGAAGAAACTGAAGCTTGAATTTCCCATTAGACTTCTGCCACCTATTCCAAATAACTGTCCATAACTTTGAAACAGCCAAGTTGCTGCTTTATACAACTTGTGTCTTATTTCCCAACTCAATGTGATTCCTATTCATGGGCAATCAAAAAACTTTATCTTTTGTGATTTTATTTAAAAATCTACATCAAATATTGATTTTCAAGGCTTTACAATGTGTTAGTTCATTTTCCAAGAAAACCATTCTGTGATAAACTGAGTGGGATCTAGTTGCCTAAATATAGGAATCCAGTGCCATTTGAGGTGTTCCTTGGCTGTCATCCCTCTTCTGCTTCAGAAGGGCACAGGTGTCATGAAGACATATGTCATATTTGCAGCTCCATGTAGTCCTCTCATATGTTCCTGAAAACCTCAAATTTCACTCAATATCGCTTTAATTACTTGGATTGCTCCTACTGCAAATAACTATTACCAGCATGCCATGAAATAATATTTAACTGAGCATTTGTGGATAAAACTTGTTTTATTTTCTAACTTCTTTTTTTCCATGAAACATTAAAAGATTTTTTTTTCTGTGATTCAGAATGAAAAGGGTTTCCTAGACGGTGTGACCACATTTGGCTCAGCATCACTCTGAGCACATCGCCCGACAGCACTGCTCTGTCTCCGCATTGGGTCCGTTAGCCCAGGGAGCATCTTGGTGAAGAAACACATCAGCGCTGTTTGTTGCCAGCATTATTTTAACGGTGCTCTGTTGTGTCTTTCTCTCTTTTTCTTTGCTTTCAGAGATTGTCGGTGTAGGATGTGTCCTCAATGGAGTCAGGTATAACAATGGGGACACATTTCAGCCCAACTGCAAATACAACTGCACGTGCATTAACGGGGCTGTGGGCTGTATTCCCATGTGCACAAACTCACGCCCTCCCCTTGTCTGGTGCCCAAACCCCAAGCTGATTAAGATGGCAGGGAAGTGCTGCGAGCAGTGGATTTGCGATGACTCCAAGAAAATCAGGAAGACGTCTCCGCGCCACATCTCCTCTGCAGGTATGGTGGGACTGAGGTGGACCTCTCCTTTGTCATCGGGTAACTGAAGTCAGAGTCTACAACTAAAGTCTCAGCTTGTACTTCCAGGCCTGGCAGGCATCTAGTTTTTGTGCGAACGAAGCACAGAGACTCCTATCCGGCATGCAGTGAAGGACAGGACATGCAAACACCAGTGGTGTGCTTGAACTCCTTAGCAGCAATATGAGATCCATCAAGCACGCTTGTGTGACAAAGCCCCCTTTGAAGCACACATCTGCTGGCACTTTGAAGATGTCACAAGTCCTTTTTCCTTCACCACTTTTTTTTTTTTTTTTTTTTTTTTTCAGCCTGGGCCTTCTGGAAAACAGAATGGTCTCAGTTTAACTTGGGACTGAGGCTTTCTGTCTGGGTTATATTGCTTTAGTAGCATGATTTTAAAGCCCCTGTAGTAGTCCCAGAGTTACTTAACACCTTGAAAACATATTTTTGTGGTGGAAAATTCACTCCCAATTGGGCTAAATTGTCTCTGTGTTAGTATAGTTTTTTAGCAATTCTGGACCGATGGCATTATTGAGCTACCTGTTTTATGTATCACAGGTATCTTCTTTCCTCACACTCACACTCGTAGTGAGGATCATATAGCCCACTGCACAGAGGTGGTACCATTTACTTCAAACATAGTCCCAAATGCTTAAAATGGGCTCACCTTGCCATAAGTCTTAAATTTATCCTCATAAACCCTGTGATGCAATGTTGTGATATTAGCCACATTAGCTCCATAGTTTAGCCAATCTCACAAAAGCAGAGCTCAAAGAGGCATAGTATGCTTGTTGTAAACTAGGAATTTGGTTCCTTGATGATAAGGGGTTTTTTCACAATCCTTGGTCTGTATATTTGTTGCACAAAACAAAGCTTTGGTCTCCATTTTGTGGGTTAAAACCACCAGAGTTTAGCCCTCACTTCTGTCTCTGGTAGCTTTGAACTGTGAGGTAGGTTCAAATTCAAAGCATCTGCTACTGAAATTGGCCTTATGTCTTCATGGCCTGTGTCCCAAAACAGGCATAAGACAGCTTTCCTTGCCTGACTTTTTCCCTCACAAGTCTTACAGAAGTGAAACTAGCATTTCTTACATTTGATAAAATAATTAATATAGTAATAAATATAATCATGAGCAAGCTCAGTGCAGCAGAGTTTCTCTCAGAGTTTTGCCTGTGGGCTGCACTGTGAATTGCAGACCAGTGGGGACTTTGGCCGAGGCTGTGAAGGAACCTGAACTGGGGTTGTCGGCTGCTTTCAAAACAGAACCCACCCTTTCTTCAAGTGGCTGCCGAGCTCCCTGAGAGCTATTCAAGCTGCTCTTCCTCCCAGTGAAAGGCTGTGGCTGCTTCCCAAGCCCCTCGGCCATCCAGCAAAGACTGTCAACCACTTTCTGCTACAGGGGATCAATTGAATGGGCTCAAAAATAAACCTTCATGGTGAGATCACATCTCATCCCTTTTCTGCACCGGCTGGCGCAGGCTCCTGTAATTAAGTGTTTGTATTGTGGCAGCACCTGGGGGTCCCAAACAAGGGCTCCCTTGTGCAAAGCTGCAAAGGGAAATAAAGAAATGAGCCCTGGCCCCGAGCACTCGCAGCACTGGAGGCTCTGACACAAGTAGGTCAGCGGCAAAGGGGGTGGGATGAGGAGGTTCGGAGGAATGCTGAGCCACTTTGCTGTGATTTAATTATTTGGGTTAGTGGCCTGAATGTGTAATGGGCTGGGGAGAGGGTGTTTAATATGGAAAGCTGTCCCAGATGAATAATGTGGGATTAATCTGGTCTCTGCAGCAGAGGGAGAGGATGAAGCCTGGCAGAAGAACTGCATCGTTCACACCTCATCCTGGAGTCCCTGCTCCAAGACCTGTGGGCTGGGCATCTCCACCAGGATTTCCAACGACAACGACCAGTGCCGGCTCCTGAAGGAAAGCCGCCTGTGCAACATGCGGCCCTGCGAGGTGGATATAACCAAGCACATTAAGGTGGGGGCTGTTTCTCCACCCACCCCTTCGGCTTTGCCTGGACCCGGGGTCAACCTTTGTTTGGCAACGTTCAGGCCTCAGAGGGCTGAGCTTCTGATCTTGGAGGCTGTTAGAGAGTACATGTGGACTCACTGTGCTGCAGAGAGGTCAAATATGTGTCCTCCCTGTGCTTCCATGTGCTGGTATGAAAACCCCCCCGGAGAGCTTTAATTCCAGTCAAAATGTCCTTTCAGGGAAAGGCAAGCCAAGTCCACTGTGCTCACTTGTTCAGACAGATCCGTGACTCAGCTAGTGGAAAAGCGATGGGGCACTACTGTCATGGCTGTAAACACTATTTTGCAAGTATCCTACTTGCAGCTACTGGGTTTGCATGTCTAAACATGTAAATCTGTCACACCCTCTAGACCAGGGCTGGAAAATGCTTCCTAATGGCTTCAAACCCTTTAAATACCAGGAAGGTGGTTTGCATGTCCTGCCTGTGTCAGCAATGAATATTAACCTGTCTCTTTTTCTGTTCTTCTCTGATTTAGCCTGGGAAGAAGTGCTTGGCTGTCTACAGGGCCAATGAACCAATGAACTACACCATCTCAGGATGTGTGAGCAAAAGTCCATATAGACCCAAATACTGCGGTGTCTGCACAGACAACAGGTGCTGCACACCCTACAAGTCGAAGACTATTGAAGTGAGGTTTGAGTGCCCAGATGGAACTGAGTTTTCCTGGAAAATCATGTGGATCAATGCTTGTTTTTGCAATCTGAACTGCAAGAACCCCAATGACATCTTTGCTGACTTGGCTCATTACCATGATTATTCTGAGATCGCTAATTAAATTGGCTGGAATTGACCCATTGCTCTGATTTTACAGAGGTTTTAAAATAAAAGGAGAATCTTTCATCCACTGCCAATGTACAATTTGGTTTTTTTTCCTGATTTAGGATGTTACATCTCCTTGATTTGCTACACTGGTTTTGGAAAGGCCTTGAACAAGCAGGGTTTTCTACTCCGAGAGACCTCCATCCATTAACAGCAGCCAGAATTTCCTCTATGCAAAGATTCCAGGATTTAAATGACAGTCCTGTTGGCACTGCCATTTATTAGACCAGCAGTTTAATTACCCAAAGAAAAGAATCGTACACTAGCATGACAGCAAAAGTATGGCTGTCAGTAGCTTAGACATGAGCTTCAGACATCGTTACTGTCATTTCTTGAATAACGTGGTCTAAGCTGGAAAATGAGCATTGTCCTATATATTTTATTTTCAACATTACAATTCAGTCTTTGATGTTGGTGACTCTCAGGGACTAAACTCAGGTCTCTGTCACACTAACATCAGTCCTAGGAACTCCCTCTCTGTTGTTCTCCGTCAGATCCCACCCTGTGGTGAAGCTAATGGGAAGAATCAAGGATTTCTCTTGAAATCTCTGTTTAAGGAGTCCCTGTCTCACTGAACTAGGCTGGGTCAAAGATCCTGTGTCAGGCTCTCCTTGGGCTCACCTCGCTTTCTTGGAGTATCTTGTGCCGGCGATATTTTCACAGTTTCTCTTCCAGCTCTGATCTTGAGCAGCCTGAATGTTCTGAACCCAAAGTGGCCACCCCAGAGCTCATATTTTCAGAATAGATCCTCTTGCCCATGTGTTACGTATTGCTCCTAGCTGCTATTGTGCTGCAGAGCTGAAGGATGAAATGTAGAGAGTCAGATGAGAGATGAAGGACAGTACCTCACGCAGAAATGGTGAGGTCTGTGCCTGGGGACCACCACCTCCTCTTCCCTCTGGCGTTACCAGCACCCAGGTCCTGCTTCCCACCGCCACCTTGCCAATGACATATACTTTTGTTTTACATGGCTGAGGTAGAGGAAAGAAGATGTATTAAATGAGAAAAGAGGCTTTAGACTTCCCACCAGCTCTGTGGATGAGTGGGTGAAAGAGGAGAGGACAACCCTTGGCATAGCAGCAAATAGGCTGCTGCTTAGAGTAAACATCAATGAAAACATTTTCTGCAGAAATTGTTTCACATGCAAATGTCAGCTGAGAGAAGAAAAGCTCTGCTATTGCCTTTCCAGGCAATAAATTTATCATTGCCGAAGGATGATGGAGTCAGTTCACATGCAAATGTCAGCTGAGAGAAGAAAAACTCTGCTATTGCCTTTCCAGGCAATAAAGTTATCATTGCCGAAGGATGATGGAGTCACGTTTTTTCTCCAAAGAAAGGGTTAGTCCATAAAGACTTAGTATACTGTTGCTTCACTTGGGAGAGTAGAGATGTGCGTCTGCATGGTGAACTGCACTATCTGCTTCCAAAATCCCTGGTGGCACAGCAGAACTGCTGTGTGACACAAGGACTGGAGGCTGGATCCATACAGGGCTGAACTTCAGATGATGTAACTGTTTTATGTCAGTCACTTATTTTGCTTTAGTTCCAGTTGGCAAGTTGTCTGTCTTCATCTTGATAACCCAGAGGAAGCTAGATTAGTTCCCAGGAGACGTGAATCTTTCTGGCAATGATAAATTAAAGCTTCTTGTGAGCAGGCTGAAAATAATGCAATCCCTATGTAAAAATATCTAGGAGAAATGCTGTGTATCTTCAATAGCTGATAGTTTCAATAGCAGCTTTGTATACAAGGATTTGGCCCATAAATTCTTCATACAGCTAGGTCATTCCTTAATTCAAAGATTTTACTATTTCTTTTTTTAAACTTCCCTGATGTCTCCAGTGGCAGACAAGAAGGGTGATCCCTGTCTGCACCCTGCAGTGCAGGTGCAAACTACCTCTCCTGTTTGTTCCTCTGGTGATAAGGAACCTGAGGACATCGGTGCTTTGTGAAATTCAGCCTCACGACTGCCTTTGGCCTGGATGAAGTGACAGCAGAGGTCACATCCAATCTGTTCACCTCAACCCAAATGGGAGCTCAGCACTTGCAAGACTGAGAATGTCAAATTTTTAACTCCATCATTTGGCAAAATATAGACCATGGGGACATAAGGAGGCCTTAGTCAAGAATTTGACAACAGTTTGCCAAAATGGAAAATGGTTTGTATTGAGGCATTTGGCAGGGAAGCCATCCTAGGATGTCTTTCCCAATAATATCCCTTAAGTATGATTTGGAATCCTGTGTTCTAGTTCTGACCCATCTTAAAATATGTGTGTATACACAAATATACATATTTATGTATATATCTATACATATGTATACATGTACATATGTGTCTATGCACATAAAGAAAATATTACATGAATGCATTTATATAATATTATATATTAAAACATACACAAACATGTCCATGAATGTATATGTTTATGTTGGCATATTCCTATGCTGCAGTTGGTGGTGTATAAAATAGAGTGGGTATATAATGTATGTTTATTTCTGTAATCAATCTTTCGCTGTCTTACATGTGCACATAAGGAAACAGGATCAGAAGACGTACCCAAAGCTGTGGCGCTCAGTAAGCTTGCTTTGCTTTGCTTTGCGGTTAGCTAACACTGCAACCACCGTAATCAAATGCTGCCGTGGCCGAAACACACAGCTTTCATTGCGAGATAAAAGAAGCTACTGTAAGCTAATGCATGACCAGCAGCTCCAGTGCGGGTCGATTTTTAGTGAAGTGAATGCCTGGAAACCACAGATCTTGCCCAGCACACCCAGGATGTTTCTGTTTCTAGCCTGGTTTCCCGAGGGAACAAGGCGGATGCAACCGTGCCGTCCATTTGTTTGCCTGCCAGTCAGTGCCTTTGTGAGAAATGTCAAACAAAGTAGGCAGAAGAGTAAAGATCTCAGAAAGATTGTGATCCCTAAAATAAAAAAATGAAATAGCAGGACAGGGGAGAGGCCCAGCACATTGCTCCTGCCAAGTCCATACGCATCTGCCAGGCAGCCAACACGTCCGCAGCACGGCCCAACCGCAACAGCATCATTAAGGGATTTTGAACAGATGGACCAGTGGGAACAAGCAACCGTGGAGGAGAGAGAGTAGAAGGCATCATGCATGGGCAATAGTGGTTGTTACACTGCTGTAAAGGAGTTTCTGGGGACATTGGACACAAACCTGTAGGAAACCAAGCTTCATTAGCTCTACTGCTTGTGCAACTGCTTTTCTGTCCAGCGACACTGAAAGGGGAAGAGCAACACTTGTAGCCAGTGAACTTGACTTGCAATCTGTGGTGCATTAGAGATCCTTTGTTTTAACGGATGTTTACAAGAAGATTAGCCCCAGCACTAGGGCAGTAGACTAGCCTTTAGATCCAGTTCCCTGACTCCCTGTGTGCTTGGGCAAATCATGTACTTTTACAAAATTGCTTTTATGGTTATTGTTTAAATACATTGAGGAGCTAGATCCTCAAAGGCTTTCATGGTTCCAGCCCTTTGCTTTGCTTTTCCTCAGTTCTTCAGAGCCAGAACAACAAAGCCTTACTGTTCATCACCTCCATTGAGAGGGAAAACTACTCCAGCAGGAACTGTTGCTCACTGTACGTTTGTACAGTGCCTCATACAATGGGCCCAGGTCTCTGATGGGACCTGAAAGTGGCACCGTCATCCAAGAAAGCAACAATAATACCATTGAGGAGATACCAGGCTCTGAGCTGGTGCTAGACCCCTCTGGTGCAGCGGTCCAGGGAAACGCTTGAGAAAGGATGGGAGTGACAATTTTGCAATCCAGGCTAAGCCAAGACAGTTTGACACAGGTCATGCTGACAACAATCATCCTGTTGGCCTTGTAGGCTGGGACAAGGATGGAGGATAGGATTTTGGGGGTCGTCTCATGCTGATACGAATGGCAAGACTCCAGCTAGCTCCAGTGCCCATAGCCATTAGCCTTCTGTAGGGACTGTACCAGTCACTGCGGTGGCTCAAGCTCCCTTGTTTGGGAACCCCAGAAAGCAGGTTATCCACTCACTGAAGAAGCAAACGTGTAACTTGGAAAGATGGCTTTGCATGGAGCTTTGACTAGAATTTAAACCACCATTTTGGTGTGCACGCAACTGGAGACAGGGTGTAGTGCTTTATTTTTGACATGATCAGTAGGACTGTGCTGTGTATATGTAATACTCCAGGAAGACCACAATATTCAGAAACACTCTGTCATCTTGTAAATTAAATCCTGAGATTTTTTTCTCCCAGTTTTTGGAAGGAGTTTTAAGACAAGCAGTTTATTAAACTGATGGAGACAGAGTGCTCTCATTGACTACAGACACATAGCCATACACCTACCTTTCCAAACCAAGACTTTCTAATTTAAACAGTTCTAGAGAGTTATTTCTGTAAGCTTCGTATACCGAAATACATGAAAAATTAATGGAAAAAACAGACTGGTTGGCAGCATCAGTGTGAGTGACTCCAGCTATGTAACATGTATCACTTGTTGATACATGGTGAGGTTTTAGAGGTGGCATACTGCTGGTGTGGTTTAAAGATATTAAATAAGTTCAAAACTGGTAAATGGTTAATGAATCTATGACACCTCATTTAGAAGCTGAGGCAAGCAAAAGGAGAAATGTGTTTGCCACTGACATTTCTTCTCCTTTTCCAATCTCCTCACCTGGCCAATATCCAAGTGTCCATTTGCAATCGGTGACAAAGCCCTGAACTGGAGGACACATGAAAATAGCAAGCCAGTAATGTGGTAAAAAAAGATGCTCTGAGAGCATTTCCTTCACTGTGAATATTTTGGCAGCTTGGAAGCTTGGGAAAGCCAGGTGTTCCCCAGCTCCCCTGTCCTTGATTGCTGGTTTGTTTCTGGCTCAATGTTTTGGTTTTGTTTTTTTGGTGGTTTTTTTTGGTGGGTGGGTTTTTTTGATTTTTTTTTTTTTTTTTGGTTTTGGGAAGGGGGGTGGTGTTTGGTTTTGGTTTTGGTTTTCTCTGTCTAGCACTCTTATTACACTTGAGGTTGCCTGTCCAGAGTCTTTGAGCAAAGTGCAGTGTGTTACTCAACCTGCATAAGCATGTTTTCTTTATCAGCTCTCTTGAGAGGTTGCAGGACTAACTGTTTGCAGAAGCCATACAGCAGAAATTGTTCAAACAAAGTTACTGAAGACACGGGAAAAGCATTTAAATTAAAGAATCATTATTCCATATCCTTGCATTTACATATCCTCAGAGCTAACCCGGGAAAGGATTCCACCATTTAATTCTAGTGGGGAAAAAAAAAAAAAATCATACTGATGCTTGCAAAGTTTTCCCACAAATGAGGTTTATTTTCCATCCTGAGGTAGGTTATCTGCCTCAGTAGGAACTTAAACACTTTCAGTGGCCTCCTGTCCCTCCTGAGGTAGGTTATCTGCCTCAGTAGGAACACTTTCAGTGGCCTCCTGTCCTGTACAGTGATGGGTCTGTGTTGGGTTTACTTATGGCTACTGGGGCACTAGATGAGAAAGCGCTCTCTCCCCAGACTGCTTCTTCAGTGTGCTTTTTTTTTTTTTTCCTTTTTTTCTGGGAAGGAAAGTCCTCTGCATTGTTAAGCACTTTCCAGCCAAACATGCCTCTGGCAACAGCTTTCAGCTTTTCCCTGCTGCCTCTACAGTCACCAGAGGTCCCATCTGGCCTCGGCCCCTTCTGCTTGCACATGTGGCAGCCGCCAAGCCCGCTGTCCTGCGCGCAGGCCTTCCCGCTGCTTCCTCAGCCACCGCCTCTCGACTAGGCTGGGAAACCCATCGTCTCCCGAGTACCTTGCACTTTCCAAATGAAGCCCTACAAGCAGGTTGGCCATGCCCCATGCCAGTGCTGGGTCCACCCCGTGGGGCGAAACCCCAGCTCGGCAACCCCACCTTCGCTGCCCATCCTGCTGCGTGCAGGGTGCTGAGCCTCGTGGGTGCCTGCACACACGTGCGCAGAGCCAAGGGCCGCCAAGTCCAGGCTGGTGGCATCTCTTGCTCTCTCCCAACTGCCATTGCTCGTGCAGGCTTCACCTGGAGCTGCCCTAGTCCCCCTCGAGTGCAACCACCCAGCAACCAGCCCTTCCCTCCCCCAGACCTCTTTGCGTGCTGACCTTGACCTGAATACCATAATCCACTTCAGCCATAAGCAATGGCAGAAAGTGGCAGGTCGCAGCTCACCGTGATGATGCCGCTTGAGAAGGAAGAGCTGCCTGCTCTCCACTTTCCCAACCTTATGGGCTCTTATGGAGATGCCCAGAGATGTCTGCATCCAGTGTATGATGTACATCCCACAGCCACCAGTGCCAAAAATATACAGGTTGTATGCGGGGAGAGGCTGCCTCTTTAATTATATCCAAATAGCAACGTTCCTCCAGCCCCGGGGAGGGCCTGGGTGAGCAAACGATCCCCACGCTGGGTTGCAGGGAACAGACAAAAGTTGCAATCAGAAGCCCTTTTTTTTTTTTTTCTCTTCTTTTTTTTTTTTCCCCAAACACTGGTCAGCAGCTGTGTTGTTTATAAAATGAATGGAGCCCTTAATGAAGCAATAGATAGAAACAGTGAGAGGCTGTGTCTGTCTGTTACAAAGGGCCGAGGGGGAAGGGTTGATCTCTTAAAATACCCTGACATCCCTTCTCTCAGTTATTTAAACATTAGGCGTAGCTGTGATCAGCTATCAACATAAAGCCTGTATTTGGCTCAGTGGAAACACTAAATCCACACATCAAAACAGCTGTTTATATATACAGGCCCGGAGAGACTTTCTGTTCCAGCGAATGTGAAATAGTGCAAAATAGTACAAAATAGTGCAAAAAAAGCAGACGGCATGTGGGAAGGAGGAGGACCAAGTCACAAGCAGTACTTGTGAGATGCTGCTCAGTGTGTTGTGGTGGTACAAACAACAGACAGTGTTAAGGCACATTGAGGATTGCAACAGATACTCTGAGCAAGATGCAAAAACAGACAGGAAGAGGATTCCAGCACTGGAGAGAAAAAATAAACAGTTTTGCTATAAACTGTTTTCTCTCCAGCTCAGTCCGTCGCTTACAACACATGACATTAATCATAAACCCCCAAAACACATCTAGGTTAAAGTTTCCAGCTGTTTAGTCTCTAGAGACTTTTAAAGAGGAAAGCAGCATCCTTCAGCACAAAAGTCCTGCTGCGACGACATGGTATTGGCACCTCCTCTCCCACTCCTCTGCACGGACAGGCAGGGGGAAAGCCATCGCGAAGGTTAGCCAGATTTTTGTATAGTAGATGTCAAGGCTCAAGCAGAGGTGGAAAGAAAGATTTCCACAATGACCCCAGCATCACTACAGCAAAGATTTGGTATTGAGTTACATTAGTGCCTCTTGGTCCCTGAGAGCCCATTCTCCTCTTCCACCCGTTATGACCCCAAAAGCACTGTGAGGGATGAACTGTTTCTTCTTTGGAAACATCCCGTTGTCCAGTCTGAATTTCCTCTATGCCACAGGACCTTCTTGCTCCGTGGCAGCCATTCATCCTTTGAGAAAAAGGTAAAACTCCTGCTCACCTTTTCTGATTTAATGACACTATGGTACCCAGGCTAACTCTGCCTCCAAGAATAATGCAGAACTCAGCATTTGCAAGCTCTAGGAAAGGATTTTTATTTCTAATAAATCTGCAAGCCGCTTGCAACTCTTCAGTTATAGCACAAGTGAAGGATGTCAGGAGACCAGCACTGCAGGGAATGAGGAGTTACAACATCTCGTAGAAGGTAAGACACCACTCCTCTGTACAGTCCTCTGGCTTTTCTGTACAGGTACACGCTGTTCCTTGCCAAGTGAATACTTTTTGTTGCAAAGCTGACATTTACAGTGGTCCTAGCAACTCCTCGCTGCTCAGAAGTGCTCGCAGATCCCTTTGTGCTGAAAGAACGCTTGGATGCATTCCTCTCTGTTACACAAAAATAAACTGCCTAGGCTTGGCAGGCACTCCATGGTGTCCTTGTGGAAGGAATGATTAGCCATTTCCAGAAAAGCTCAGCGAAGAACACAACTTTGCCCTTCTTTTGTAAGATGAGTTGGCACAGGTTCCTCCCATTTTTTTCACTGGCACTGGCTGTGGTTAACCAAATCAAGCCCTTTGCTGGTACCAGTCCAATTACAACTGCTGAATCATCACATCTAGCAGAGCCTTGGCTCAGATATGCCAACTATTTACTTTTGCCTCTTCCTATCTCAGGATTTTTTTGAGATACAGGAGGAAGGAGCAGCCCAAAATAGTTCCAGCAATGCCACAAACCCACCTGTCCCTGAAAAGCCCAGTATGTTCAATCAGTCACTAGGTAAGAGCACCACATCCTCACTAATGAGGAAAGCACAGCAGAACCATTTTGGTGACCAGGCTCTGTCACCTCCTACTCTCTCCCCTGATGAACAACATCAGTGCTCCCTGTAACACATGGAAAGGAGCCTCCAAACACACAGAGGGATGCTTCCTGGTGAAGGGCAGACCTTGGTTAAGTTATAAAAAACCCCAGTCTTTAACAGGAAACCATGGAAATAAGTAGAAGCTTAAGGTGACCAGAATGGTCTACCAGTACTCTGACTAGCATGAAAAAAGACAACTGTAATTCTGTGTTAAGGATGGAAATAAAACAATGTTTTAATTCTTTCCTGCACCTTTAGATTCCTCTCCGTCTTGTATTTGGGGGGTCCTTTTAAAAACTTATTTGTGAAGGGTTAATCTTTTCTCTACTTGTCTGAAGTTAGATTTTTGCAAGAGGTCCAAAAAGAACAGCTTTTAGAAAGTCAAAGTGGTACCTGCAATGTCAGTCAAGAGGCCCAAATACCTCCAGAGATTGGTGAGGAACATGTCACACGTAACAGATTTACAGATCAGATTGGGAACAGAAAGGATGCAATGAGCACAGCCCCAACTTCAGTGAGGAAGTCAGTGTACAGACCACAGATCTGCACACTAGACACCACTGTATCTAGGGAGAAAAAGAAAACAGCAAATAAATAGTACTCCATACCTGGCCCTCAATTTTGTCATGCATTTGTTAAAGCAAAATTATCCTTTAGTACTTTGAACAGCCAGTCGCACCTAATATTGACACGTGTTGTGTTTTCTTCATATAAATAGGCTGGGGTGGGGTGGGGGAGCTCTGAGCACAAAAGTAGGGAAGGGCAGAGAGATGAGCAAAAGAAAATATTTCAGTGATACAAAGGGGTGACAAGAATATATTCCCATCGAGAAAGACTACTGTACTCCCGGTAAAACACTAAGACACCAGACATTGCAAAGTTACAAATTTATTTGTTTTGAAATAAATACAAATACTTCATTAAGAAACTTTTCTTGATAGACTTTACACAATAGCTTTATTCTTTCTGGAAATTGTCTTTTCTTCTCACAAACTGTTATGGATATTCTACACAAGAGCTGAAGTTAGTCAATATAAAGTAACTTAGATGGTGTTCTTCTGAACAAGCAATCCCAAAGTATTAATGTTTGCTATTTAACTGCTCAGCATTTGAGTTTTCTTGTTTGTGTGAGGACCACAATGCAGTCCTGAAGACAGCACTGGAGCTCGGGAAATCCTGTCCCACTACCTATGGAAGGACAAGCTTAAGAACACCCAACTGTGAAAATCTGACTGGCAGAAAGGTATCAAGCCACTAGCATCAAAGAAAGCAACCCAAGGTATCAGTAGGCTACAAAGAGATGCAGAACCAGCAGATCATTACGTTTATGCAGTCATTAAGCACTGTATTTCACAGATACAGTGTTGCTGCTCTACCACTTTGTGGAATACACTTCTCAGCACCAGTGAGATCTCATCAGAGTTTCAAATCTAGTAATTAGTGGCAGTTGGATGTACAGTATCTAATTACATGCCATCCCACAGTTATTCATCTCTCCTGACAAAGAACAGCTGGATCTGGCTTCGCTTACAGAATTTCAAATTTATCACAATTGTGCTGGACACAAATACTTGAGCTGCAAAGATAAGAAGCTGTCTGAAGGAAAAAATCAAGCTGTTTCTGCTTTGCTGGCATGTATGGCTACCCTACTTGTTACAACTACACCAACCTTTGCCGTATGGTAAACACTTTGGCCCAAGATCCCAAAGAGGAAATGCTACCTTGCTTATTAAATTTAAATCCTGTTCTCATTTGGCTAAGCAGGTTTCAGGGTCTAGGAGGATGGAAGGAAAGGAAGACTGGAACTAAATCTCGAAAAAGTGAAAAAAAAAAAAGCTTAAAGATTTAGTTCGTCTCAAAGTCACATTAAAATTACCTATTTTAGTAGTATATTATTTATTGTACATAGGAAAACAGTGTTGAATACTAATGAATTAGAAGGCCTATAAATGCACGATACATTAACTTCTCTATCATTTGAAGTTAAGCTATATACAACAAATTCAACTCCAGCTTCAACATGAGGCCATGACACATTTGTTTCGTTTCCTTCTTTAAAAGCCATCCATAATAGTGATTTTTTTTTCTCCCCCTCTTTGAAACTCGTCTCAAATTGTGCCAGTTTACTTCAAGAGAATAAGAAATAAAGGGGCATGTAACAGCTTTGATTTTAAGGGAGGATATTAAGCAAGTCTGGTTTGACTCTGAAGTGTTTACAACCACATCAGCTTTTGGCAAGTATCCTTTAGAATTTGGCATCCATTGAAGGAGGGCACAATAGCAGCAACTGTCCGAGTTACAAGAATAACGATAGAGCAAATGAGATGCTTCTTTTCTTTGGTCCCTGTCAGACCCTGGTGAACAGAGTTCATTCTACAGAATAGCTTGAGATTAATACCAGTTATGTTTTTTGTGATACACAGGGGGCATCCATTACTATTTCACACTGTGACCAGTTTAAACCTCCCACAGCCGTCTAACAGGACACTTCCATGGACTTGGGGCTTGATTGTTCAGCGTTGCTTGCCGAGTTCGGCGTCAGCTCAATCCGCGTGTCTGTGTGGGAGCGGTTCCTGGCACCATCCCCGGTGTGGGATCGGCTCCTCGTTCCCTCCCCGGTGTGAGACCGGCTCCTCGTTCCCTCCCCAGTGTGAGACCGGCTCCTCTGTCCTTCCAGAGAGGTTACGCTGGAGCCAGAAGCAGTGCGAGACCTCATCAGCCTGGTCATGCTAGCAGAGGGGACTGGAAGAAGAGTCTTTCGTTAACACCTTGTTTCATGGGCTTCGAAGGAAGCCCTTGCCTTCCTCTCCAGCCCTAACCACCCTTGGAGAAGCCTTCAAGGTTGAATATATACTCTTCATGTTAGTTCCATGTGCAGAAGAATTATCACTGCTCCAGGAACACAGTTAAGGAGCCCAAATTAGTAAGACAAAATTGGCGGCCAGGGCTGAGAGATTCAAGACAGAGCTTTAAGGCACGTTGCTGTGGCTGCCACAAGCCAGAGGAAAACTGAAGAGACTCACTAGACCTCCCATTACTTTCACATGTTAAACCTTTGCGGGCAGCCCAGGCGAGCGATGCATCGACACAGCAGCAGCTGTCAGAAGCATATACGTGAAGCACAAACAGCTACAATTCAAAGTCTCTGAACTAACAAGGTTTTAAGTGTTGTGTGCAGCGTATGTTGTGTGCAGCATCATCTCTTGTGATGCAACAAGGGGACACTATTACAAGTACCCTCCTTAATAATATCAAGATAACGTAAAGCAGGTATTTGTGGATATAAGTGATTTACTAAGTTCTCTACTATTTAGGAAGATAATTTGGTCTGAAAGCCATTTGCCCAGACACTACAGGTGTTTTTTGCTGTTTTGTTTTGTTTTTTCCCCTTGCAAATGCATATCCAACAGGGAAAAGATCACACATACGGAATCGTTAAGACTGGGTGCTTAGATGCCCAAACTTTGGTAGCCAGGTGAACCGTTCCATAAAACCAATACTTACTGTATCCCATTCCCTGAACAAAGTATTTGAAAGCTTCTGCAAGCTTGGCGGGCTGCAAAAGAAAGGGAGCACTGTTGTATGCAGTGTTCAGCACATAGGCACATTTCAATGTTACAGATGCCATAGGCACCCTGTCTTAACAGGGACATCTTAAACACTCTCTGGGTTCTACTGACTGTCTGAAAAATGTCGTCTACATGAGAAAATTTCAACAGTCCCCTCCCCAGTCTGCTCCCCTGCCCCATTATTTTACCAAATGGACACACGGATTTGAGAATGAGATTTCCAGAGAAGTGACTACAAGTGGTCCAAGCCTGGCCCAACTGTCACCCGTGCAGTTACTGAGGCAGGTGACCCAAAACAAACAACTGGCCTCACAAAACATACAAGGCGGTTCATACAGGGTCGGTAATTGAGCAATTCCTAATCAGCAGAGAACAAATTCAGCTAGTCAGAGCTGACAGTTATGTTTACAGGGCAAAAAAATTGGAATAGGCAGCTGCCCATGACTGACATTCTTGCAATGAGGCGCTCACTATTTTCCTCTGCTGCTGACAGAGTGGCCAAATACGCCTCACAATCTCAATCATTGCGCTTGCCAATACTGACTATATTTTTTGTATAATTCTATCTGAATCAGCACAAAGAATGGATCCTGTTTAACAGAAGCAATGCACATATTCCCGTGTTGCTTTAAAAAACCCTTCCCCTCCCCTCCCACTGTTAGAGCGCACACTGCCTGTACAGGGACTTCTCAGCTGAACAGATCCAGGTTTTTCGCTTAATTTCGCAAACACCACTTTATATTGCTTAGAAATCTGTTCAGAAAGCATCACATTCTAAAGTTGATTTACAAGTCAGCTCTTTTAGTGAAGGTAAAGTTTAACTTTCCCAGCCTGGTCTTATTAGCAGCCTTGGAATTTATGCCTAAATATATTTCAGAAACTCTAGTTCATTCTCAGTCAAGCCGGGTCAGTGTGTGCAAGAACATAGCATTGTTATTTCCTGCCTCCCCCTTTCCTGATCTATACTATAAATAGTCCAAATAAGAATGTTTTTAAAACACTAGTGCTCAAGCCTTAATCCACATTAGTTTAGTAGATGATAGGCATAAAATAATACCTCCACATTCCCACCTCAACCTTTACTTGGTTAAGACTTAATTAGTGGAAATAATATCCCCTCCCAGTCTTAATTTTGCACCTCATTGGTTTTTAAAGAAAAAAGAAAGCTCAGATGACCGACTGACATCATTATTCGTGAAATCATAACCATCCTCTTGGCTGACATTTGGGAACAGCAAGTACCCTACAGGAAAACACCCATTTGTTGCAGTCTGACACGCTGCAGAACAGGATTAGTAGGATTTCCGTCAGCCAAATCCTACCTGGGAAACTTGAGGGAGCCCACCACAGTCAGCCATCTGAAACGGGGACAAGAACAGCCAGTTAGCATAATGCCAGAGGACCTCATTTACACTCAGGATATATTAAAATGACCTTTTTAGCTTTCTGGCAGAAAAACATTTCCTTTTGTTGTGTGAGTAGCATACATGTAGATGAATGCATCAGAGCAAGCAGTCAAATGTTTATAAAAGGTACAACTGCACCCCAGAACAAATGCTTTGACCCTCAGGCAAAGCATCAGTTGAGCTCCAGATAAATGCTTTTTGGTTATTATTACCAGTTTCTTAGAAACTAGCCTATTAGCCCTGGTTACAAGTTCAGCTCTGAATTACAATAACATGACTTGGTATTGACTTGAATGACAAACAAGGGAAAGACAACAAACACCAAAACCTCAGAGGTGAGAGGGAAAAATGATTTGCTGAGATTGCAGATGGTAAGCATCAGCCTGACGTGCCAAGGGAAGCAGGGAAAGCCAAATTAAAAAAGCTATCTTGAGTGCATGCAATATTTTTGGAGCACTTCTTTTTTCCTGCCACTCCACCCCTCAAAGCAAACCCAACAAAAACAGTCGTGTTCCAAGGAACACCACAAGCTGAAAACAGTTGAGTTGTGAATCACAGGAAACCCCAAATCCTATCTAGGATTAGTTAGCAGCAAAACAGGCCTGGAGCAGGATCTGGCATCAGCCTTATCCCTGGACTAAGCAAGGGCTGGCCACTCATAGAGGATCTCAGTGTCAGATTTTTTTCTTAGGGTCAGTCTGCCATTTCCACCTGGTAGGTCAGCAGTGTAACTCCTCGACATTAAGAGGAAAAAGCATTTTTGAGGTAATTGTTTATTATCATTTCTACTGACCCATTCAATAAAGAGAGATGCAGTAAAAGTTCCCAGCAGAAGCATGACCAAACTTGTTTCACCGTTTGCACACTATTGCACTCATGGCATCTTACTTCACAACACGCCGAAGATTGCACCCATACTCTGAATGCTAAGTATCAGCCAAAGCCTTTGCACAACGCTTTGCTGTTTGGAAGTGCATTTTATCAACTTTTTGGAAAATATGAGCATCATTTCCAACAGCAAGATGTCCTGGACATGAAAGGCAGGATGACAGAGCCGTGGCTGATAGATCAGCAGTCTGTTCATCTGACCCTACTGCTGAGGGACAGCAACCACAGGAACAGAACGAGTTGCTTTGCACCTCCACTCTGCTGATGGCTTTTTCAAACCTTTCAAAATACCTCAAGATCAACTTTGCCAGCTGTAGTCAAATTCATTATGGCCATGCGAAATACTGAGCGTTTCAAGTCTCACCCTTAGTGCTTTAAAATGGAGGAGCTGAGAAATTCCCTGTTGTTAACCTTGACAAGAAGGCCCTAGTCTGGTTTATCCCACTAAAATACTCTTACCCTGAAGGAACTGCCTTTCCGCAGCAGAACTGGATTCTCACCGTGTTGTCTGTACTGCAGCACATTGCTCTGCTTCTGCTTTTTTTGTTAATCCGGTTGATTTTAAATGAGGGGAATGTTTATTAAAAAAAGAACAAAAACAAAACCAAAAAACAACAGCTTTTATTACCTTCAGAAGTGTGGTCCTTGTTGGGTCCAGCTTTGAGTTGCATTCAACCTATATTAAAGAAAGCAGTAAAAGGCATTATACACAAGATTTCAATTATGAACTGCTGAATGAAAACAGATTAAATATCTTGTTTTCTGGCTCAATCCAGACTAAATATGGTATTTTAAGCTTCTGTATAAGAACTATATATACACATGTACATCTTTAAACCCAAGTAGGTCAGTTCACATTTCTGACTGTATTCTTTTCCACGTACAAACCAACCCATTTGTTGGGAACTAGAGATTTTTTTATCTGTTTCTGGGACTCCAGTGGCAACAAGCGTTGATTATCTTGTGATGTGGGGTCATCTGGTAGCATCCCAAGTGGTGAGCAGCCATATGGCCACAGGCCAGCAGACTGGGCATGCCCATTAAGGCACAACATTTGAAGTCATCCAGTCATCTGGGGCGAGTTATAATGGTCAAAAAGCAGCTCTTCACTTCCATAGTGACCTGGGGCATAGCTCCAACACCGCAGAACAAGTTAGAATACCAGCAGCAGATTCCTCTCTAAAGGAAAATATTTGTGGTTCACTGGAACTGCTGTGGCGATTGTTTCTAACGCAATAGCTATTAAATAATGGTGCACAGACAGAGGGGACAAACAGCGAGGAATTAATGGCAGCTCTCTCATGGTCTGAAAGAGCAGAGCCAGCTGGGCTGGATCGGTGGCCAGCAAGGCTGCCGTGCGGGCGTGAGCTCCGCCAGCCTTGCGCAGCTTCTTGGCTCGCCATCCCATTAGGACAGTGGAAAAGACAGGTGGATGTACACACCACGGCATCCACCGCCGGGGAGCTGTCGCCGACCACCAGAAGGACAGGACATCTGCAAGGAAGCGCACAAAAGCGGTGTTATCTCTGTGATCTGGCCCAGACTTGCCCTCAGCTTCATTGCCCTAAGCTGTGAAAATAATTTGTTTTGTATTCCAGGAACCTTAAATATACCTCAAATCCACTGTATTAGCTGCAGATCTAGTGATGTTCTCTGATAATTTGCCTGAGAACTTGTCCCTTCCCCACCTTGTAGCAATCAGCCCTTCCCAGTGCTCTTATTCCTTGTTTTATAAGAAATTGAATGTGGGCATCAGCATCAAAGTCTCACCCTCACATCCCCCAGGCTCCTGAGCTCCAACTTTTAGACCTGTCCATCCAATTTCAACCAGACTGGCAGAGGAGCAGAGTCTCAAAGTGTCATGTGTGTCAACATCAGCAGCTGAGCAGAGAAGGACTTGACAACTGTTATGTTGCACAAGTTGCAGCATAAGTGAAAAGCTATTAGCAGTAGATCTGGCCCATAGTCATTCTCATACATGCTCATTCTTCCTTATTTTGTTAAATGGTTTTGGGTTAGGTTTTTTTGGTTATATAGGCACAGCTCAAATGAATTAGAGCTATAGTTTCCATATACAACATATTTCTGGATGGAGCTAAGTACATCTACTTTTCAAGTACATTATAAGCCCATTTGCAGATACACAGTGACAGGAACTATTTAACTTTCCATTTCAGCTAGTATGATTGTGATGTTTGAAGAGGGGAAGTCTTCCTAATGGTGGTCCCTGACTTGCAGAAACCTCTTGTCTCCTATACAAAGTTACAAGATCCTTTTCTAGCACATAAGCACGTTCAGCTACAGCTCTGCAATGCATTTGCAATGCACCCACTGACCACACCTCTTAGCTCACATCACGTACGGGTGAACTGGTAGGAAATAAAATACTTACTGAAGGGTGACAACATTTATTCCAGGAACAGGGCGCTCAATCTCTAGGTCTCGCCGACTAAAAAAATGGAGAGGAAAAGGCTCTTGATAAACTGAAATTTTAAAGATACCTCCCTATTGTTCTAGTTTAGAAAAAGCACAGACACTTACAAATCTAATCTAATATGTCTTGTATCCTCCACAACTGAGGGAGAACCAATCTTAGACTGAAGTATCAATGTCTCGGTTCAGTCCCAGTGTACCATCTTTTTCTTCACAAATGCACAAGGTCCTTCTCCCATAAACAAACCACCTGAGATCCCTAACGGCACTTCCAAGCAGAACTTTATACTGCAGGAACACAAGTAACTCCACAAAGAGTTGGACAGCCTCTTAAAATACTTTCCAGTTAGAAATCAGGTAAATGTATTTACCTGTTGTAAGAGTTGACAAAGAGATGAAGGTTGGTTTGATTCATATCATTAATAATATGCTGACGGTAAGTATGGATCAGGTCATGGTTGCTGTGAATCTCTTCCTACAGTGGAGACAGAATTGTTCAGAATAGGGGCTATTTTCTGAAAGGATCTGAAGACATGGCACAGCAGTCATGTTATCAGACTCATATCTACACAACAGGAGTGTGTTTCAAGGAAGGGACAACTTTGGGGAAGCACCCAGTGGTATCACTCAGAATTAACATTAGCCTTCGATTGCTGTAACACATTTTTCACTTTAAAACCTCAGTACATTGTAATGTCAAGATCTTACAATTGCAAACCATGTAGTCATAGTGCGGATGGTTACAGTCAGACAAGTGTGAGGTTTTAAAACAAAACAAAAAAAGTTTTGGGGTAAGAAGCTCAATAAATGTTTCCAGGGTAAAGCAGATGTTGAAAGCTTACAAACATATGTAATGTGGAACTTGATTTCACAATAGTAAATAACTAAGCTTCAAGGACTTCAATCAGTAACAATTTCAAACAGTTTGGTTCTAAAGTCTTTATAGATTAGTGCCTTGTTCTGCTGGAATGGAGTTTTCCATTGCATTTACTAACAGTTTCAAGCACAGCAAAGTAGCCTCAGAACACTGGATAGCACTTTTCATTCAAGTAGGTTTGCAACTGAAGAGCACAATTAGTACTAAGAACCAGCTTTCCCAGAGTTACAAGCATATTAGAGTATTAAAAAAATCTGTGGGATACTTCTGCTCAGAACACGAGCACATAGGACACTTATATGCATGTTTAATTGTTGGCTGCCTAAACAGGGAGCTGCTCCTACTAGAGTTCTCATGACTGAGATGCACTTGAGTCGCTGGGACATAGCAAGCCCCATGGCAGCATACCGCTTCCAAAATACTGGGAACACAAGTATGAATCCTATCTCACTGTTTAACTTCTCATACTTTGTTGTTGAAGTGAAGGCGTCTCCCCTCCTCCCAGCCCAGGAAGTAAATACAGATGACTGAATACATCAGAGGAATCTTTTGAACGTCCTTACCTTGCCAAAAAGATGTGAAATGACCATGTCTGGTAAAGCATTTGTCCAACCTGAAATCTGAACAGCAAGATTATTTAAGTATCTGATATTAAAACAATCCTTGAACAATTGAAATCTTCCAATTACCCCTAAGTAGACCAATGGATGTTCCTCTGCTGTCCTTATATGTGCGATATCCTGATTTTTTTTCCCCTCAATCCAACTAAAACACCATTACAGGTTAGTTGCGTGAGTCATTCTCTCTTTACTAGCACAGTTATATAGGGAACACACTACTAGTAGCACAGATATCTCTGGAATCACTCCCTGCAAGAACAAACCAGCCAGATGAGTGCCATTTAACCTCACTGCTCAATCTCCACCCTAACAACCCACACTGACAATATGTTGGAGCTGGTACCTAAAGCTCGGAGTATGTGCTCTTGCTTTGGAAGGACAGAAGGATACAGGGCACCCGCTGTACTCCAAAGGTCAGCAATACTTAAGAGAGGTGGAAGGTGGAGGCACAGATACGGAAGAATTTAGTTACAGTGAGAGATTGGGTGAGACAATCAACTGGTCAACTGGTACAGCTCAATGCAGAAGAGTTACTAAATATACTTCCAGATCAAAATTATTTTTTTTTAAATGATGAACTAAGCCTTGAAATAGTTACATCCCCACTCTGGAAAGTTTCTCCTACTATTATAAGGTTGTCATTACATTTAGTTTTACCCTAGACACTTACAATAGGTCAGCTCTACGTGTGTTAAAAGGTGATGTACTCATTTTTGTACTTCTTGGAGTGTTTATAAGAACTGCCATTCACTTAAACATGACCCTGAATGATACAAAGTGCCTTCCATCAGTTTATCCCCAAAAAATTAACAGGTTAAATCTAAGTGACATGTAAAATAACATTTTTACTTATTTATAAGCACTGGTTCCAGGAAGATTTTTTTAAACCAGTTCTCAGCACCTGTTTTCCCACATTGCAATCTTTCTTACAGCTAGAAAAGAATACAGTTAACAGGAGCTTCTTTGTACGTGAACATTTTCACTTAGAAGTCTGGTTGTATGGACAATTGGTCCACAGTTACTGCAGCTAATGCCCTTTTCTGAGTCTTTTTGGCAACTAAGACTCAGCTAGATGATTGAGACCTAGAAGATGTTGTTCTGAACATTGTTCTGCGCTCTAGTTCACATTTTGGACTCTGCTGGTAAACAAAGCCATAGACAAGAAAAAACTGAATGTTACACTATGCTTGAAGTTTACTGGAAAGAAAGTTGTGCGCAAAACTGTCCTGTGTCCAGGTTAAACCAAGTTTTTCCCAGCAGTGACCAGCTCTTAAGAATTGTCCATACCCAGTAGCTCCATTATACCATGGTATCTGTTTCCTTGGAGTACTTATTTTTATCACTAGCTCTACAGGAGGTATGTTTGCAAATGGAAGAAGAATAAACCCCAAAGGAATCAGTCTGGGATATTTTGTGTCTGCAGCCATGCCTTGACACACAAGCTTGCCCAGATCCTCATGATTGACAGGCTCACAGTATGATTTATTTTTCTAACTTAAAAATGTTTACCTTAGTTGCTGCCCAATCCATCCAACCTTCAGCACAAGGGTTTACATTAATGAGAACTAATCCCTCCACCATCTCCGGGTGGTTTAACTGCAAAAGAAAAGATTTAAGATTCATCACACATCCTTTGCAACTTGACAGTCAGCATAAAATTTAAATTAGCAAATTCTCTCCTGGGCAGGAAGGCGGTAGGTCTAGTTTTATCTTGCACAAAACAAGCGTATGTATGGAAAAAAAATTTTCATTAAAGCGATTCAACTGAGCAGCTGGAGAACATTAAGATTTAACTTCTTCTCCACCCTCAGTTTAAATAGAGAACTCCCATTAAAAAAACCTTCTGCAAATTAACTGGGTAGAGCCCAGGCCTTAAAATGGAAAATCTAGATCTTCTGGATTAGCTATCCCGCAGATTGTGGTATTTCACTTAAAAGCCTAACTGCTTACTTAAATGGGCACGGCAGAGCAGGAATTCTCTGCACACGCTACAGGGGCGACAACACGTCAGGGAAATCAGGTTCAAGGCCTTAAGGAAGCTCCACGAAACTTACAGCAAATCTGGTTAAGATGTAGGCGCCGGCTCCAGTTCCCATTCCTATAACGGTCTTCAGCCTGCACAGCAATAAAAGGGAAGAGACAAATGAGTAAGACAGCACCAAAAATAAATAAACCTGCATCAGCAGCTTCCCTCTTTCACATGCCAGCACGTATCTATGGAAGGGTGGGTTGCAGTGTGGGCAATGCCACCGGCCCCAGTAAGCAGCTCAATGGAGCAGCTGGTTTGTTTTTGGCAGATTTGCAGGACACTGATCCTCACGCATTGCAATTCTCACTTATCTTTAAATAAATATACTGGAAGATCCTGGAAGGAAACGTCCACTCTCTGACAGAAAAAGCTTGTAAGATACAGTCCTGAAATCTGCAGCCTAAATAAAAGCCCCCCCTCCCCAGGCTCCCCCTGCCCTCCCGATACAGCTATCCAACTGGGACGCTGACCCCTCTCTAGCAGGGGGCTGGCAGGGAAAGCTCTCATGCTATCCAGCCACTGGGGTGATTATGTTTAAACTTCATAACCAAACAGGGCAGAGACAAAGCAAATATTTGCATTAACAGAAATTGGTTTTAAAGCATCACCTTCAAGGTCGCAGAAAATACATGGAAGGGAAGACTAGACAAAACTGCTCAGAAAAATAGGTTATACAATGCTTTTAAGAAAATACCTGTCATTCTCATTAGCAGTATTAAAACAAGGCTTTGTAACTACACTCCAGTTTAATTTATTTTAAAGGTACTGACATTATGTTAACTTTTTTTTTTTTTTTCAGTGCAAGAGCACAACTGGCAACCCTGTGCCTTATATTGGGTGTTTCATAAACCAGATCTCTTTTAAGAAGCTAGTGAGGTAAAACTGGTCAAAGGTATTGTAACAGCTGCTTATAACAGCTAAGCAATGTCTAATTTGGGGTGCTGGTCTGAGACTAAACCCCCTGCCAGTAGTCCAGCCTGTCTCTCCAAGGCTGCCTAACCCCGAATGCCAGGTTTTCCCTGCTTCGTCTGGAAACCCCTTGGAGATGCCCACCTGCAGTCTTCATTGTGTACCAGGAGCACCAACCAGGAGTACCTATCTCAGCTACAGCTCCTGCCAAAGCTGAGCTCTAAGGGAGGACACACACCTAAACCTGTTGCAGGCAGACAACAGAGGAACACTGCCACCAGGTCCTTGGACATTGGCAATCTGTCATCTGCACTTGGCAGCTGAAGAGGCTTGAGGAGGTTAGACTGACCCCCTAAGACACTCAAGCCGCAGAAACAAGTGTCTTCAGATGGGACCACACTATTTTTCTGCTAACCACAGGAAAACATCAGTTGTTACACTGGGAAGAACAGATTGTCTGTACCCTACCCCTGTCAGGGCTATGCATAGAAAGTACTGGAGGAAGACACTAAAGTAGGCACATGGGATTTCACTTCCTGTTTAAAAATAAACATTTCAAAAAAGGTCAAAAAATTAGCCCTTTTGGAAACAAAGACAAAAGTGATCCACCTATAATGGAGGAATTAAAAACCAACCGCAACCATATTTCTAACAAACAAAATGCCAGATAGCCAGACCAAAGCTTCGGGGCAACACAGGCGAATACCTGCTCTGCCATGCTCTTTCGGTCTGCCAGGTAGAGACAGAATGAGGAAAATAAGTAAATAATTCTGCACTCACCCAAACTGTTTCAAGATTCCAGGAAGCATTTCGGCCAGCTGATCCATGGAGGGATACACATACCTACAAAAAAAATGTGTTTGTGGAGTTACTACACCACGTTCAGTAGTGTAGGCTAGTGTAGAGACACAGTGGCCACTGTAGATTTAATATCAAATATGCTCATTATGAGGTCACTGACAGTACGAGTTGAATTTAAATCAGGAGCAAGTATAAGTAATTTAGCAGAAATATGAGTATAATCTATATGGTACTATATATGAGTCACAGAATGATAGATGTCTGGTCCGCCTGAAAGCAAAACAGACCATAATGAATCTCTTCCAAGAAAAGTTAACACTTAAAACTTATGAAAAAGTTTGAACTTGAGAGGTGAGTTTCCAACCTCATCCACCACATTTGTACTTCTGGTCCACCACAAAAGAAGTTTCCCCGTGTTGCAGAAGCAGACTACAGCAAAGAGATCTGGATCTTTGGCAAATAATTTGCATGCATGTTTTCAGGGACAGACAAATTACCATGGGATAAATAAAGATAGATTTCTATTAGTATTGATGGAGAAAATGAAGGCATAGGAAGGGCTATGAAGCTGCTGAGGATGTTCAATAAAAACAGCTGTCAGTTAATGTTCCTTGTCTTCTGCAGAGCAGAAACAAAATTTTGAGGGAACAAAATTCTAAGCAAAGTCTCAACTGAGCAGCAAAGGGAAAAAAAATCCACCCCAAGTAGCTGGAGAACATCTGCCTAGGTTGTATCCAAATCTCTGCTTCCCATCAGGACTACACCTAATTATTCTCTAGTTTAGTCTCCAAAATAGAACCAAACATGCATCAAACAGTGCAGAACTACTTTAAGTTATTTCCTTAGATTTTCTTGTTGGGAAAGTAAACCTTGTCACAACAAAAGCTAGTGTCACTGCAACGGCTCTGACTTTAACTCGAGAACGCTGGTCTCCCAGCGGAGGGCTGGAAGAGATAATACAGCTACTTGGGCTGTCATCATGATGTTATTAAGCAGTGGTCTCTGCTAGCATAGATCACGATGGCTGCCCTATGCAGCTGACAACACAGAAGTGTTAATGCTTGTTCAGGACAGGAGGGTTAAGGCACTTAAAAGGTCATGATTCAAACAAATAGAAAGGGGAGTGACGAAAATAGCTTTGCGGGCTGCTCTGGTAGACAACTGGGCCATTGCAGTTAACATTAGCTGAGAACCTGGCCCATCATGACCTCCTCAGTATCAGACCAGCTTAAAAATTAAGAAGGGAAATAGACTGGCTCGTGCAATAAGGGTACCTATAAGCTCCTTAATACCTAGTTCTTATAGAACAACTGCTCCTTGCCTTGTACCCTCCCTTCAGCATGTTGGCTGCTGCCTTCCCCAACCAAGCTGATTCATATCCAAGGGGCAGCTTAAGGCAAACCTGTCTTATTTGAACTAAATGGGACAAGCATTTTGGCAAAGACGGTGCTCATGGCACTCAGGGTTTCCAAGAGTTACAGCGTCATACATGATATATACAGTCAGGAGTATGCAGCGATCTATGCTATTCTATGGGGGTACATCACTTTGTTACTGTCCAGCAACGTGGGATTTTCCAGGTAGGTTATCAAGTCTATTTATGAACATCTACCATGCTGCCATTTCATAAAAAACATGGCTTTAAGAAGGACATTATATAGTGGCTAATGCCTATCTTGTTTATAGTAACAATTTAGTTCAATTGTATTCAGGATGTCATTACAAAACAAGGTAACTCAATATTTAAATTGACAGATGTAGACATCCGCCAAGGAGCTGCTTTACAAGCAGTCTGGTTACCAGAGATTAAACACCAAATTACAGCCCCAAAGTCTACTGTGAAGAGGCACAACACAGAGCTCCCAGAGCTCCAGTAACTTAGAAACAGCGCATCAGGATTTAAGTTCAAAAGCCAACTACTGTGTTTGCTGCAAGTACTTTTTAATTGAACTGCAGATCAAGACTCTCCTTCCAGAAAGAGGCTAACTCTGGAAGCGTGGGCTGTTGCCCTGACAACTCACCCAGCTTGGAAAGACGGTGCTCCATCCTGCTGCCCAGGCGCATCCACGTGGCAGACTGCGAAGTGCTGGGTGATCTCCTGCATGTCCTCAAAGTTGAAGAGAGGATTGAAGCAAGTTTTATCTTGAGAAGGAAAAGAAAATATGGAATAATTATGCTGAGAGGAAATAGTAAGTTTGCAGCTAAAAAAAAAAAAAAAATAAATCATTTATTACCCATCCTGCAGATTAATAAAAAGGTGGTTTAATCAGGTGAGCTATGCTATAGCCTGGGAAAAGTGGGAGTCCTTTATTTCTAAGGAGGAAAGACCAGTAAAGCCCTGCTACAAAGCAACTTGTGCCAACTTGCTTTAAAAACCTGAACTGCTCCTTCCTCACAGCCAGCTAAAGTTTTATTTTGGTATTTGCTTGGTAGTCCAAAATCTCAAAAATAGTTAAAATACTAAGAAAGTGCAGTCGGGAGAATTCATCCCTGGTTTTGGCTTAGATGAAGTTATCCATATACTTGTCCAGTATTTTACTTTGGATTGTGTCAGAACAGATGGAGGAAAAAAGTATCCAAGGCTCAGATTGTGACTTGTGCTTTTGCCCAAATATTACAAGATAAACATTACATGCGTGGCTGCTGGAGGCAGCTCAAGACATCCTTCTGAGACATTCAGTGCTATGGGCTCCCAACTTGGAGGTGATTTCATTTCTGACATTTAAGCAATATTAATATGGGGAGAGGATTAGCATATTTTCCTCCTGGAGTGGAAAGCATGAATTCTGTAGCACCACCTTTGAGATACCTAGAAAACAGTTCGATATTCTGTGTTTCTGATTGTTGTCACACTACAACATAAACGCAAAATCACTGCAGAATATAAAACATTTTTAGCTGAAATCAGCTTTAGGAGAGTATGCTTGGGAAAAGGTTTCTCCCCTTTCAAAGGGAGAGAAAGTTTATTCACCATAGACTTTGTAACTCTAGATGGGACCCAGATTAATCTCCGCCCCAATCCACTGAAAATCCAAAATAAATCAAGGTAGCTCCATGAAAAAAATGGGCAAGAAAACAGATTCTTTTCTTATGAGTAATACCTGCCCCCCAGCCATATCTAGACTTTAAATATCTGCAAGTGTTTTTAAATGTAAATATTGATTAAGAAACAGTAACTTGTGTGAAAGAAACAGTACTGGTGAACAAATTAGAGCAGATCTGGATATTAGGTCATTATATTCTTGTATCTGACAGATAAGATAAAAGGCGCTTAAAGTTATTTTCTTAACACTGGCTAAGGACACAACGCCAGCACTCTTTTCGTCATCCTGATTTGACATGTAATTCATATAAACCCATGGCAGCGTAAGACTGGTCACCAGACAGGAACCTCAGCCAAAGCACAAGCAATGTATCTTCAACCTGCTGGCAATTCGCCCTCAGCCACCCCCTACAGATGTTTTTACAGCATTTGTACGTGGTCACTAGGAGCTGCCACAGATCTTTTGCTCCTTTCAGTGAAATATTCCAATTATTTACTTTAGGAGGATAAAAACTTGAGACTTAAACTTGCTGTAAGGGAGGAATTAGGTACCATCTAAAAGATTGCAATGCACAAGGACCTGGGAGAGGTTTCCCAACCAACGCCGCTTCCACACCTTTGGTTATGGCAGTAGCGTTAAGGAACCAGGCCATACCTGTACTATTAAATAAAAGGTCTACTTACGATTCAGCCCGATGTCATGGTAGGTGAGGATAGCTGGCCGGTTCCCTCTGGGCATCCCACACATGGTGACATGGACCGAGCCATGCACAGTCTCCACATCTTGCTCCTGGAAAAGAGCAGGAGGAATCTGTCAGGGCTTGTCCAAGTGCTCCAGCGAACACCCGCTGCAGCAGACCTCTGTCTGACCAGGAATCCAGGTCCTGCCCCATCCCGGGGTCAGCCCACAGCCCAGGGGTCCCTGCAATTCCAGTGCCAATGCACCCCCTTCTTCCCTACGGTGGGGGCTCCCAGCTAACATTTTGCATTCGGCTGTCACCTACTCCAGTCCACAGACAACTGCAGAAGAACTTAAGCTGCCAGCTCTAACCAGATGCTGAGGGAGTAGTTAAATAGTTTTTAACCTCATTAAAAGGCAGCATAAGAAAAAAAAATAAAATAGTTTGGTGTAATGACACCTAAAATAACAACAGTTTACAACTGTGACCATCGACATTTGCAAAAGTGCAAGTTGCCAAGATAAAATACTTCTGTTTTCTAGGAAAAGGGCACTCAGCAAATAACTACTATTCCCCAAAGAAAGCAGTATTAAGTAGCCTGTAGTTGCCATAAAGACTTATCACAATGTGGGGCCTTGTGATTATAGTAGCCTTCCCCAATAAACACGATGGCCCATGTGTTAGCTCTATGGCTCGCTATGTGTAGTCCTAAGCATGTAACCAACTGCCACATACATTGTTGTGATTATCAGAGAAGCAACATTAAGAAGCCTACTGCTATTATTTGACATAACTGGAGTTTGTACTACTTAATGATCTTAAAGCTAAAGACACCTTTGTTAGCAAATCAAAGACCCCCTGAGCTCCATCTTTTATGCACTGGATGTCTACGTAAGTTAGATGCAACTTGGTTGTACCAGCATCCACAACTTAGTGAACAGGTTTTGTTTCTTTTGCATTTGAACTTCAGATGAGTTTAAGCAATTTGTTAGCTTGTTAAAATATATAAAGGGAACCACAGAACAACAGTTATTTACGACACTTATTTACGGTGCTATGATGCTCACATAACAGTCAAGGCAGTATAGAGTTAGTAACCAGTCTCAGCATTTCATCTGAATATTTTATGTCCTGCACAGGGCACAGATTCCCATGTCATTCAGTACAGTCTGCTGTCTGCTGCTGCCGGGCTTGCTTGACTTGCTCTGTGCAGTAATGCCCAGAGGCAAAGTCCGAATTAAATTCAAATCTATTATAAATTCTGCTGTAGAAATCAGGTGTGTACAGCCCCTGTGAAAACCTTTACAGAGCAAAACCCAGAAGCTCTTCAGAGATCTGAGGTATTAATTCAAACTAAATCTTAGGTTCGTAATTTGAAACATGAAATATATCATGTATTTTGTTGAAAATAAGGATGCTAGGCAACACCATTCCACATTTCACCTATTTTCCTTACAATTAGACATTTGCATCAGTTTAAAGTTACAATTACAGCGATGAATCAAGATCCCCCCATACTTGCACAATGCAAACTGAGTATTGCTGCTATCTATCTGAACTATACTCCATCGAAACACTAATGTTAAACACTAATGTTCAGCTCTTATGTCTCCTTAGAGATTCATCCCTCTGCATACTCACTGCATTATTTAGCAGGTAAGCTGTATCTTCCATATCCAGCACCATCTTTAGACAAAACAGGGTGATAAATCCAGCAAGTCAGACAGAGGACAGTAGCCGGTTTCTACTTTGTCCAAGTAGGAAACTGGGTTATATAGACAACTGCTATCCTGCATAGGCTTATGACTCCCATAATACCCAGCTATAATAACCAAAACAGACTAATTCACAAGGACGTCATTCTTAAATAGGATTTGAGTCAGGTTTGACCAGGAGAAGTACTTACTCAATAGAGCTCAGACATCAAAGATGAACTAAGTCTCTGCCACACAATATACAAAAGTGCCAAATTTCAAACCTGGAATTAGTACAGTCTTTCCTGTTGCTGTTTCCATCAGGTTTTGATAAGTTTAGCTTCATTTCAGGTTTTGCTATCTCAAATGCTAGAACACCCCAAATTCATTCTAAATTAAATCAGAAGCAAGTTCTTTCCTAAAGACCAGGAGTAAAGTTTCTAGTAAGACCACAAAAGACTTTGAAGTCTTAGTGTAAGTCAGAATGATCCTCCACAACAACTAAAACGAAGACTCCAAATGTTTGAAATCTAGTACTTTCCAAAGTAGGCAAGCAGCTTTCAGTCTAAAGTATTCCTCCAGAAGAGATCTGCAGTAGCAATAGATAGCAATTAATAATAATAGCAATTAATAACAGCAATTAATTAAAAATAACAGCAATTAATATTTTCCACATTCTACCTTCCTTCTGTACTCAGATAATTTCCAATACAAAGCATAAAAATCAATAGTTTGGCAACCTTAACACTAGTAATGAGAGTAACACACCTCCTGCTGAGTGTGGAATATAGAAATTATTTCCTCCTCAGTTAGAGGCTAATAGGCATTTCACATCAGATTTTTATTGCTCTATCCTTCCAGTAACAGTACTGAAAACCTTGAATGTGTTTTCTCAGGAGGGACCACCTTTCAAGATTAGAGATCCTCCTCCTTTCTGCGTGTAAGAAAAAAAATCTCTTCATGGTAGATAAAGCCAGGCCCTTGAACCTGCATAGCCCACTGACCTCCACAGCTAATGCTTCTGGAACTAGAAACCTAAGTCTAGTTCAAACTCAGTGTCAACTAAAAATAGTCCAGAGGCAACAGGTGACCATACTCCTAATTACTGGCATAAATCAGTCAGTTTAACAATTGGTTTAATTCCACATTATCTTCACAGTAAGACATCTCTAATTCAAGAGTGTTATGCTATTTTCTATTATTGTGAATTCTTAATGGTGAATACCCAAAAGGTTCTCCTAAAAAACAATCAATTCAAACCAGTTTCTTTGGTGACATCAAACCAGCAACTTCACATCCCTATTGATCCTATTGAAGATCAAGAGATTTGTCTACGTGATGTAGGGATGGCTGTTTTCAAAATGCAGAGCACTGAAAACAGATGGCAGCACATCCCAATCAACGTCAACATTATAGTAAGAGGCTCTTCACCAACTGATTTGTATTAAAACACTATCTTGGAAAAAAATCCAAGGTACACTAATCCGATAGAAGGATAAAGACAAACACACCATCTGTTCACATCTCTCACTTTAGCAGAGGTGCAGTCTTGTCTCAGTGCCCTGAAAACACACACACAAATACTTTTGATACGTGCAATTTAAGACAGGCTATCTTAGTTTAAAGAAGCTGATCCATTCCAAAGCAGATATTTTTTTTTTTTTTTTTTTTTTTTTTGGGGGGGGAGGGTGTCAAGTGACATTTTTTGACATTTTATCATGAGGCTAGAAGGGCCTCATGAGGCAATTTCTAAGTCGATAATGCAGGAGAGTTCATTTATTCCTTCCCCTCTCTACACCGGCTAAGGAAGATATGGATTGAGGAACACATTTATGAACAGGTTGTTTCCTGAAGTACAGGATATGCAACCAAAACACTTTAGATAGCTATAAAGGAAAACTGTACACACACATTGCACATTTTGCTAAAACCCCTGTATTTTACATTTTAAGTAAAATACTGCATTCCATCAAGATTACTTTAAAGCTTTCAAAAACACTTAATCTGCAATTACCATTTCATGTTTTTATTTTATAATATGCCTGTTCAATACACCTCCCTTCTCTTGCCTCAGAACCGATGGAAAAGCTTCAGAGCTTTCAAAGATGATTTAAATTGCTTTTAAATTGCTAAGATAAGGAATATGAACTTAAAATATACTGTAAGAAATTTAATATACTAATACCTCCAGTGCTATTTTTCATTTTTTTTTTCAGTAACTTGAAGATCAAAAATATCTGAGCTTTTAATATGGTATTGCAATGTTGGGTTTCAAATCCCCTTTGCCCTGAAGTTACTTAGCATTTCCCCCCTAGCTTTTTCTATTCTAAAATAGTTATTTCAATTCATCTTATGTTCTTCTAAAACCCCACCACCCACCTTTCCAGGTATTTTTTTTTCTTTTGTTTGTTAAGACTTCTGGTTTAAATTATAAATATTAAGAAAAAGATTCCCTTGTTCAGGTTGTGAGTTGGGTACATAGTAAGTATGAGGACTTTAGATGTAAGTGCAAGGGATTCGGTGGAAGCCAAAGGTGGAAGGAAGGGAGCTAAGGTGGAAGCCAGTCACAAAAACTTTGGTACAGGAATTGAAACTAATTATTGCAATAGTTCTATCCAGGGATTCTTCCTAGACCGATTAGAACTATTAGCAATATTGCTCTGCAAAAGCACAAGAACACAGCCACCTCTATCCCATGTGGTGCTCCTCAGGGGTCAGTACTGGGGCC
>KL264327.1:43915-53931 GCA_000699545.1 Podiceps cristatus | reverse complement strand
GAGAGAGCCTCGCGGTAACCTTCGCGTGTCGCCTCAGCGCGACTGAGGCTCTTGCTCTAGTATTTGTGGGGTTTTCTTCTAAAAGGCTGATTGCTGGAGTCAGCCAGTTCAACTCTTCCACCGTTCTGGGAACAGATTTCATGTGTGAAGATCAGTCCAGTGACTTCAGTTGGCTTTTTATATTGGGGAGGGGGCAATCTGCTCTTGAAAACCTCTGTATCTTGTGGTTCAAGGGCAAGCTTTGAAATCTGATGTGACTTTTCACAAGGTCAGATACTTATTTACATGTGATACAATAAAAAACTTATGTTTTCAGAGTTGGAGATTAAGAATGTACTCTTAATCGTGTTGCTTTAATTAGAATTTATTTTCTTTACGTTCTCTCATGTTGCAGATAATAAGAATCTGGTGAAGTTGGATTTTTTTTTTTTATTTTTTTTTTATTTTTTTTTTTTTAAGAGCAAGTATGTACCAAGTGAGGGAAACTTCTGAATGTGGTCCTCATTGAGATCACCGCAGACAAATTATGGCTAATGCTGACTTGTTCAAGTTGGGAAGCTTGAGGGGCTCTTTGACTGGATTTTGTCTTGAGGAAGATGTTTCACTGTTGAGGTATCAACACAAGAACTGTGTTTTCTTTTCTTGATCCACTCTGTTTGATGACTGGGATCCCTAAGACTAGATGAGAGAGCCCTAAATTTGATGGGTTATGCCATTGCAATATTTCACTGTACACTCTGTCCCTTTTTAGTATCTCTGTATTTCCAAGTGTTATGCTATTAAGAAAATCTCAGAACTGTGAGATCTTGGGTAGAGAAGAAGGGAAAGCGAAATGTTTCTTTCATCTCACAAACATTTTTCCTCAAATGGTTAGATCTGAGGAGAGATCTGGCATACAATTTTGGAGAGAAGGGTGTGGGAAAATTTGATCCCCTGAGGTGTACCCCTTGGCTTTCATGGCACAGTTAGCTTTTCCTGTCTTCTACTGTCTGCAGAGTTGCATGGAGAAGCACAGGGACAATGTTTTTAAACATCTTTATCCCTTTTTGAGTAAGAAGTGAAGTACGTATAGGACTGCATTTGTCTTGTGATTTCAGAGGGAAATGAAGGTAACTCTTGTATAACTGTTTTATCCAGGTATACACCTTATGTCAAGGTATGTACTTTATTGTTGTCTATTCGTATACATTTTTTGTAAGCCCCTACAGAGGGCTTATTTTTGTAAAAAAACAAAACAACCAAAAAACACCCCACCCCCCAAAAAAAACCCAAACCCAACCAACCAAAAAAACCCCAGCCATCCCAATCCCAACAAACAGGAGTGAGTAGATGTCAGAAAATTGGCATATATTGGAGAGTATATTGTAATAAGTGATTCAGGAGTTAATCACAATACCCACCCAAAAAGCAAGGATCTAGAGATGAAAAGTGTGGTGGTGTGGGTTTGTTTTGTTGTTGGTGGGTGTTTTTTTTTGGTTGTCTTTTTTTAAGGCAGATTAATATTTTATTTTCTTTTGGCTCTGAATCTGATGGCCTATTAGTCCTGCTCTTACACAACCTTTTCTTTGCTTTTATTTCAGTAAAGGTTAGTCTTTGGATTAGAGCAAGGGAATGTGTGTGGCACTAGAAGTCAATGGAAGAATATTAGTTTTCTACATCAGTTTTTTGTTAGCGCTTCTGTGTGGCTTCAAGAGAGGAAAGTGTTTTTTCATCTGTTCCCATTGTTCTAGGGTTGATAGGGCAAGCCAATGACTTTTGCTTACATTTTGAAAAAGGTCTCAAATGGTGCGTGCTGCCATGTAATATGTATGTCTGCAGTGATCTGTGTCGATAAGAAGAAATATAGCTGGAGTCCAAATTTCAGGGTTTTTCTATTAGTAAAGTAATGGAAAGAAGTAAAATGTTCTGTGTGCTTTCTGAAATGTCAGTATATTTCCAAAACTATTGACCATTTAGAAAAGAAATAACAAACCTTAGGAATGCATGTTTTATGTAGTTGGGATTGCATTCCAAAATTGGCTGTGAGTTGCTGCCAAGGTTTGGTGCAATGCTGCTCAACTTCTGGCCCGTGAGTGAGCTTTGGGTGATCTGCAGGGCAACTAACCTTACCGGCAGGCTTCCCCCCAGTTTCTCCTTTCCCCGGGAGTACCCCACTCCCACCGAGTGACAGGCATCATTCAGTGTACATGCTTTGTCAATTTGATGCCTGCAGGGAAGATGTGGTGATGTAGTACATGTAGTCACATAGCAAAGAGGACTTAATGCAGGTATTTTCCTATTGCTTAATACATGTCATCTGCCTGGAAGGAGATGAATATTCTTGATGTGGAGGTAATGTTGCAGTTCTTGGTTATGGCTGAATTGTTCTTATTTTCTTTCTTTTTTAAATTTTCTTTCCTTTTTTTTTTCTTTTTTTTTTAACTTAACGTAGGATTTCAGCCTAAGGTTTATGAAATAATATCTTCCTTGCAGCTTCTCATCTGGGAAAAACAAAGATTGACTTCTACTTTGTTTGCAAAGAAAAATAAGCTGTTCAAGATAAGGCTTTTCTGTATTTCATGAATTACCTGTTACTCCTTTAGGTAAAATTCCCAGTTCATCCCTTAAGAAGGCTCAACTGGAAATTTGGACTGTATCAAGTCTTAGTAGGCAGATAATATGCAGGCAATATAATTGGCTGATTTTAGTTATCAGAGGGTAATCTTCCAGCAGGGAGTGTTCAGTATTAGGAGAGTTTGTATGGAGTAGGGGTGTGAATATTAAAGTTACCCCCTTTTTTATTTTTATTTTATTTTTTTTAAGTTACTTTTATTATCTTACTGTGGGCAATTGAATAATTAGGTAAATTAAGTTACTAAAAAAATGTAAGTAGTAAATGTCAGGAACACAGTTTTGTAATTAATGTAGCATGCATTTGAGGTGTCAAGTTTTTAACTTGAAGGTGATTTTATATAAAGTATGTCCTGGAACAAGATATTTTTTATAGTTACGGATATAGTGGCCAACTAATTTAATTTGAGTAATAAGACAGTACATCCTGACTACTGGCAATAATATACTTTTCACTTCTGATCTTGGAAACAGAGAACTGATTAGTTGTTATGCTTTTTCCAAGGGAGAAAACTGGGGAAACTTGATAAAGACTTCTTTCCCCCCCCCCCCCCCTCCCCCCCCCAAAGTGAGAATGACCAGTAGCTGTAGTCTACATATGGCAGTGCTATGCTTGGGGCAGGCAAACAGGAAGTAGGATTGATATGGACTATTGTATCTTGATTTAGAGTAAAGAAAACAATTTAAATATAGTTGAAAAGGAAAGACTGTGATATTCATAATTTAAGATGAATAGCATAAGTATTTCTAAAATTTTATTTTGTACTATTTGGGGATAGAACTATATTCTTACAGGACAGTTCCAGTTTTGTGTGCTGCCATATACTGTTTTATCATTGCTTTATGTACCTGTTCTAAAACTATATATAAAATACCTTCTTTTAAGTCCACATGAAATAAAGCTTTGCATTGCAGATGAGCAGTTGCTTCCTAGAAGCGATGCTGTAATGAAGAAATTACGTGTTCTAGGTCACAGAATCGTATAGGAGGGAAAGGCCCTCTGGAGGTCCAGTCCAACCTTCTGCTTAAAGCTTGTCCAGCCAGACCAGGTTGGTCAGGAATTTGTCCAGTCAAGTTCTGAGTATCTTGGAGGACAGAGTTTCTGCAATCTCTTCGGCAACCTATCATGCTGTTCTTATTGGAAGGTCTTTTTTTATTTCATATCATAAAGTCATCCTAAATTCTATCCCCTAGTATATGATTGGACATTATTCCTTGATGATGGAGGCTTGGGAAGCTAATGAGCTGGTTTAGAGCTGATTGAATTATTGGGGGGGTGGGGCAGGGGGGGAAGAGAGGGATGAATGGCTACAGAATGTCTTTTTGGAGCCTACTTTCCTCCTCTGGTCATAAATACTATCTTAATTCTTCTGTTGTCCTTATTCAAGCTTCACTACTATGTCTATGACAAGGTCTTGTAAAGAAAAGTTCCTTTCCTAAGCATTTACCTGTTCACTTAAGTGTCATTCATACACCGATCAAAAAGATTCTTCTTGCATTTTTTGTATTTAAGTGGTGATATTTTTATTCCTTCTCGTAAGTATTATTTCTAGAAATCTACAGTTCATTTGAAACTATGGTAACCAGAAAGGAAAGCTGCACAAGTATTTCTCTTGCATCTGTGGTATAGGTCTGTCTTTACTCGCCTAATAAACGACTGACCAAAAAAAAAAAAAGGTGAAATTGGCTTTTGCATATTAATTTACCAAACATAGAAATGGTTTATTAAGGCAAATAATTCAGTGGTAATGGAAAAAGGTGTGTGTATGTGTGGTTTTTTTTTTCCCCACATGCTGCTGGATTACATTCTTCTCTTCAATATTCCATGTTTTAAGCTGTTCTTGTTTTGTTAAGTGGGCTTCCATTCAACTTACTTTGATAAACTGTATTTTCAAAACTGACACATTTATATTAGTATTTGTTTAATTTTTAAAATGTTTACGAATTAAAAAGGATTGCTGATATAGCAATGTGTATGCTCTATTACTACGGTACTGTGAAACAGAACAGATTTTGTAAGCTAGAAGACCTGTGTCTTGATACTTGAAAAATAATCAGAAAAATCAGCCTTTAGGCATTTTATTTCTCTTGCTGCATTGCATTGTCTTTCTGGTTATGCTGCTCAATTTCTATTCAGCAATGCAATGGTTTTATGAAAGTTAATAAGTTGTGTACTTAGTATATTTGTGCTTTGGAGCAGCAGTCACTGCTAAGCAAAAATTTTCAAAGGTGGCAAAATCACAGGTTACATACATCAGTATGATATAAAAATTGCAAAAACATTTTTAGAAACTTTCAGTTCAATAACACTTTGGATATTGTCATCTTCCTCATATACAGTAGGTCAGGTATTAGGATTCATCATATTCACCCCAAAATGCAGCAGCAATCTTTGTAAAACTGAATTCTCAAGTTTTTTTCCTTTTTGTGCTAAGGGGTTATAAGCTCTGTGAAGTGTACCTTGCATTCGGAACTGGTTAGGGAAGTTTTGCTTACAGAAAGGATTTATGCATTCTTGCATAATCCTACAAATGGGCTTAGTTCTTCCCCTGTCTCCAGTGAAGAGAAGCATGGAAAAATTCTAACAGTTGTTTTGGATGCAAGATTGAGTTGTTTTGGATGCAAGATAGTGTTCTTGGTAGCTTGGGGGTTTAAGAAACTTGAAGTTTTTCAGTTCCTTTACAATAAGAACTATTTGACAGTATGTCAGGAATTAAGTATCCTAGAAGATGAAATGGGATTACCGGGATGAAAGTAAGTATACCAAGGAAGATGGGAAAGATAGGATAGTGTAAGAATATAGTGATCCATTTCAAACGTATGTTCAATGTCCAGTTGCATCACTTTCACTTTTTTCTGTTATGGAATATGTTGGTGTTGAGTTATTGGCTACATAAAGTATAAATAACTGTTTTTGTGTAAAATCTTAATCTTGAACTATGCTATGCTATCAGATGTGGAAGGTACAAATGTTTGTCTTAAATTTTGATAAAGTTAGGAATTGAAAAAATAATCATTAGAGCCTTTTGCAGGGTGATCTGGAGGCGAGAAATCAAGCTGGCGATCCATTGAAAATGGAAGGTTGTGTTTTACTGTGAGGGTGGTTGATGGAGAGACTAGTTACTTAACTGATGTGACAGAACAGAATTGGGCAGTTGTGTAACTGGAAGTAATTTTTGAATGTAACTCCACGTGCAGAGTTTCTGCCCTCTTTCAGTCCTCTTCCTTCCATACGTGTTCCCTTCAAGCTGCTGGAGCTGCGCCTTCACCACGTGACTAGGCCAGTTCAGTGGTTCGATGCTGCTAGTAGGGTGGTGCTGTCCCTGTGTCCTCACCACGTGCTTCTGTTGTTTGCCTTGTGCCTGTGTTTTCTGCCCATTTGAACCCCATAGGTGAACGGGTTTAAGGAGCTAAACTGTGAAGTAGAGTGTTTTCTGTGGGTTAAGTCTCTGTGGAGTCAAATGGGTGCTGCTCCTGCAAGGGAGAGGATACAGGAGCTTTTGGCCAGTGAGAATATAGAATTGAAGGGCACTGCCCCTTTCAGTAGTTGAAGCGTCTTACCGTTTGCCTGGTCCAGCAACAGTGGCAATGTTTTCCATAACTGTAGGACCAGGAAAATAAAAGTTTACTCCTGCTCTCATCTGCTGCTTTTCTACCTGATCTTAACTTTCTTACTCTTAAAAAAACTATTTGGGCGATATGCCAGTTCCAAATGTAATCCTCCTAATCTTTTTAGTGATCTCTGTTTTATCCTTTTTTGTTGTTGTTTTGGTTTTTGTTGTGTGCGCCACACCGCCCTGTCCCCCCCCGCCATGTTACATAGTCTGTCATAGATCAGTTGGAGCTTTGCAAGGAAATTCAGGACTGCTGTTTTGTATTAATGCAGGCAGGAGAGGTCATGTACACTTTTCTTTGGTCTGAGTCTATGTGCTGCTTAGGGGTTGCGCAGGTGTTACTTGGAATGAGGCAGAAGGGGTAAGAGAAGGTATAGGAATAGTTATAGGAGATTTTCCTCCCCTCAAGATTTTCTTCCAGTCTTAGCACGGTTAATCATATGCTGTTGTCAAAACTCTGCTAGACCTCCTCCTTCAGTTGGATGCTTACCAGCCTGTTGTGGTTAGATCTTATTATGAGCCTTTGCACTCTTGAGTTTTCTGTGGTTTATGGAAGCTGCAGTGCCAGTTCTATACGTGAGGTCTGTCTTCGACCTTTTTATGGAATGTGGACCGTCCTACGCAGTGATCTTAAGTCCCATCCATCCTAACTCATCTCCCTTCTAGCTTTTGAATTTTTTGGGGCATGCTGAGTTTACAGGTCTCATCTCCAGGAGTACCTGATAATTAAACCAGACATACCCTTTTTTAATATAAAATATTAATGTTGTCCTTCAGAGATACTGAGAAATAGACAAATAATGCCAAATAGATAAACACATTCCCTGTCTCTCCTTTCTACCTCACTTTAGGCTCAGTTCAGAGAATTTTGTTTTCTTTTGCTCTCAGCAAAAAACTTGCAGAATGTTTTTTACAATGTGGAAGTCTCTGGTGGTGTGTGTTGGTTTTGTGTGTGTGTGTTGGTGTTTTTTTTGTTTGGTTCCCCCCCACCCCCACCCCCCAACTAACTGAGAAGATGCCATCTTTCTTCTTTAGATGTTCAGGAAGAGCTTTGCTATTGAGTGATTAGAAACTATTGCATAGTGATTCGTTGCTTAATTCCTCACCATTTTAGAATTTACATCTGTGGAAACTGGTCTGCTCTAGGCAGAAGCTATGATTTGTTGAAAATAAGCTTCTATGTGAATAATCAAACTGACAGCTCCACTGTAGGCTGTGATTTTACTTTGCGAAGCTGTAGTCTGGTCAGAAATACTAGACAATGGGAAAGCCACATGTACAAAATGTTTGGAGTTTTGTAGATCGTTTTAGGTTGTACAGAGGATTATAGAGAGTTGGGTTGTTCAGTATATAACTGAACAATTTATATAACTTATATAAGCCATGTTGGAATGGGAGTTAGTTTTTTGGTGTTGAATTTGTAGAAGGCAGCGAGCATGTCTAGCGGGCCTTGGTTCTCCCCAGTTTTGCAGGTGTTCCCTAGGAGGACTGTTGTGAATATAGCTGCAGTTGCCTGAGCGCTCTCAGTTTCTCCTTGCTGCTGTTGAAATGTTTCTGTGGGACTTCCCTGCTTGGAGGCATGCCAGAATGAGTGTGTGGGAAGACTTAATACTTGCTACTTACATAGCATTTTGTATGTTCAAAGTCTTCTGCAAATATTAACTAATCTTTATTTACATTTCAGCCCAATTTCTGTCAGTATAAATCAGTAACAGCCAGTTATGACCTCTGCTTTTTTTGATGTCAAAAGAATGAAATGCTGTAACTAGTGTAGCTAAGAATAATCTTTATCATCTTATTAACATACCGTTTTTGTCACTCTACCCTTCTGGCTTAATGTGGTGTAGAAAAAAGTTATGAATAGAGTATAGTACTACTCTTCAGGAGGTCTGTGCGTTGTAGGATGCTGACTGCTGGAAGGAATGTCATTTCGTTCATTTTGTGTGGTATTTCAGGCTTTTCTGTGCTAGTTTTTGTTTCTGCTGTATTAAGGTTTATTTCTTTCCAGTCTGGGGAGCCACAGCATATTCATAACAAGTAATGCTGTGAGAATAATGTTCATTCTGAGCTTGCTTCTTCAGAACTGTCTGTCATTCATCTTAAAATGTAGGTTTAAGTTGAAAATTATTTTACTTACTGTATACCTGTACTAAAAAGTTATTAACGTTTTCCCTATCTGTGTTCTGGTGTTATAAGTGGTAGTTTTCAGTTAACTGAAAAGTTATTAAGTATAACTGGTATGACAAATTCACTAAGCTATTAGTGTTCTGATTACAGTAAGGTTCTCAGAACACCAAAACCGAAGTAGCTATCTATGTTTTTACTAGGACCCCGTACTGTACTTTGAAAATTACTGTTATGTTGGGTTTTGTCTATGCTGTTGATCAGCTGTAAATGATTTGTTGTATGGAAGTATTTTCCTGCAGCACTGTCTGAAAAATCATTGTATAGAATTAAACAGATTTATAATTCATAAAAATGCCCCCTTTGAGTGTCAGTTTTTACAGAAAGTTACATAGTTGTACGTTTTAGCTCATATTACCCAGATTTTCTACTGTTTGTTTGTGTGTTGTTGTGGTTTTTTGTTTGTTGTTTTTTGTTTTTGTTTTTTTTTTGTTTTGTTTTGTTTTTTTCTTTTGAAGAGATTGCAGAATAGTGTTTTCTTCAGGTAGTTTACAACTGTAATATGCCTGAATTTATAAATGTGTGTCTCTCCAAATTGGATTGGATGTGTTTTCATGTTAAACATCCTTTTAAAGAGAGGCTTCAGCAGTTCTGACTTGAGCTTCAAGATTTTGTCATTACAACTTTTCCTTAGGGAGCTAAACACAAAAATTTGCAAGAACAGGTCTATACAGTAAATTGTATGCTGGAAACAGTGTGGACTAATAGGAAGAAATACTGAGATCAGGGCCATCTTAATATAGGTAGGGTACTGCACTGAAACAGCTCTTATTTTCTGCACCAAGACTGGCCTGGATGCCATCTGTGGCGTTGTGTTGCATCTCTGAGACACTTACAGAACACTAAGGAAAATGAAGTGCTGGATAGGGCATATTGGTCTTAAACTTCTAGCAGAGAGTTGAAAGAGAAATTTCCTAAATTAATGTAAAAATTTTGGTCTGACAGTAATGTGTCTCTGGTAATACGTCGTTCATGGAATTTTGAGAACAAAATTCTGTTAGTCTGTAAGCAAATTTGAATGTACCACATTTCAGAGAGAAAAAGTCTATAGAAGGTCTAATATTTTACTTCCTGTTACATTTTGTCTTTGACCACACAGTTCACCAGTTTTAAATTGGTTGTTATGTATTAGTTGGCTGTTGAGTTTCAGTTAATGAAGTTTTCAGTTCTAGTTTATAGCATGTGTAAGTATCCCATATGCAGGTATAGTACTGTTCTAAGAATACTGTTCTTAGTTAAGATGGAATAAAACTGTTTATCATCTGACAAAGTGTTAGTCAAAACAACTTGGGTATGAACACAGTAAAAAAAATTATTCTTGTTTGCTTTTTGGTAATAGCATGATTTTTAGAAGCTACACAGATCAATGAAGAAAATCATTAGAAACAGAACTAGTTCTCATTATGTGCTCTTAGACTATTAAACTGCTCAGTGGTGAGTGCTGCCTGTGATTGAATAAAGCTAGTCCTGGCTTTATATAGAGTAATGGCAGATTCTAATCATGTCTGGTATGCTGAAGAAACACTGTAGTAGTAATGGATTATAGAACCTAAACGAGACCACTCTTGGCTGTACTTGCTAAAATGAGCTAGTGGGTCTTTGTTCAGC
>KL264327.1:20260-43884 GCA_000699545.1 Podiceps cristatus | reverse complement strand
AGGGATGTAACGTCTTTCAGTTTTTGTCACATCTCTGCTGCCTTCATTGCCAATTTATATAGAGTTTAGGCAAAGGTGATCAACTGTTTGTCTGTCAGAACATTTATTCAGACACCAGAAAACAGAGTGAGTTACGAATTTTTGTTATTGTTGGAAAAGCAGCACATTGGAGCCAGGCTTTTATTTTTCATAGCTGGCTAGGTAACACTTGGTACTGGCATCTGGGTGCTGTACTAAGTATGCATCATAGTGCTATAGCCAGAGAGGATAAGCTAGATTTGGAGCAGTATATGGCAACTTCTAAAGCAGTTGTAGCCTACCAAAACAGTATGGACATTTTTTTTTCTTTTTCCCCTCCTTTGACATAATTTGACAGTTGAACATGTCTGCTGTAGTGTCTCACTGGTTTTGAAAAGAGCTGTTTTGTTTCACCAGCCACAGGACTCTTTTGTCGAGCCAGCTCAACTTACTAAACTGTTGGGAAGCTAATTCATTCAAAAAGAAATTAATAGATTGTTGCTCAACAAAGGGTCTGACAAGTGCCCTTGACTATGAGATATGGTCAGAAGTAAATGAAGGGAAAGGGGGCAGTGGAACTGTTCCTTTCACCAGTAACAACCCATCTATTTTATTGTATTATCAAACTACTGTGGTTACTGTTTGTAGTTTCATTCATTATTTAGGAAAAAAAGATGATAGATATAGTTAATGCAGTCTGTTCAAATTGGTATAAAATGTGCTCTCAGTTGATAATTGAAAGGAATACTGGGAAAAAAAAATGAAATTGCCATTACTTGGCCAAGTTGTTGCCATTGAACAGCTTCCTTTTCTAAAGGCGAATGACAATTTGAGAAGAAATGTCAAAAGCAGATTGTGAAATAGGAAGTAAGTGGAACGATTTAAGTTTTAAAAATGGTTTTTGTATAATGTACATGTAACACTAATTATATTCCAAGTTCTCAATCATAACAGCATAAAACCTTTAACTGCTGGAGAGCATAATGATTTTAAATATATACTTAATTTTTTAGGCTTTGATATTTCCTGCACAAAAGACTTGCCCTTCAACTCTAAATGTCATTGTTATGTGTTGCAGGTTGTACACTGGGACTCATGTATCACAGTATAGTAGAACATAGTCCAGAGTGTTAGAAATCTGGGGTATCTGTGTTCTCAGACTACTAAAATTTTACCATATTGTAACTTATATTAAGTGGTTCTTTAGAGCCACTAATGTGGGAAGATATTATACTCCAAATAAAATGGAGGAAGATTCTGCAGTTTATTCAGGGAACGCGTAGATGATGGAATTAATCAGTTAGACATGTCAAACAGTATAAGCTGCATATTGCTGTAAAAATACTGCTCTTTTGGGTGTAGTACTAAAGCTTAACTATTGCAATTGTCACATTCAGAAGCTATGTCTTATAGAAAATCAACAGTTCATACTGGTTTAAGATAATAAGTAAAAAATGTTATTGACATGCAAAAAAAGTTACTTGAAGAATATATTTCACCACTGTTGTTACTACATTCTCTAATCTACAGAAAGCAATGCTAAGGAATGCCTTTGTATGGATATACATGGAATGAGATCAAAAGGAGTGGAAAATAAGTTGTTTAGTTTGAGAGAAATATAAATTACCAAGAAATGGAATTGTCAAAAATGGTGAGCAAATGCTTTTTTTAGAATATGTTGATGATACAGTATAATGATAAAACAGCATTGAAGGAAATGCAAACTTAAGGCAGTAATGAGCATCTTTAAGGAAAATGAAGTAGAAGGTATTTGGTGACGTGATTGGAAATATTACTTTGCATTGCTGTTGCTATATACTACAGTATTTTGGTTTGTTATAGTCTGTATTGGTTTCACTGGACAAATAATGTATTTATCTTTACTCTTGGAGATACTTTGCCCTGCTATGTAAGTTAAGGTCAGTTTACTTTTTTGAATACTATTGTATTTTGAATACTATACTTCAGAGTAGCAGTAGTGTTTGAAGCTGTGCTCTGTGCTTTCTTTTGCATCTCTTTTCCCCCCTCCTACTTTTTCTTCTTTCTCAGCGTCTCCCCCCCCTTAGGTGCTCTTTTAGAGAAAGCAATAAATTCAAATGGTGGTTGATAAAGTAAGGGCTTTTGTTGTCCGCAATACTGGTTTTAGTATTGCCTCAGTTAGTTAATGTCTTTATAATTTACAAAACAGTCATATTTTGGTGCCTGTCCTTTGTTAAAAAGGCCTGGTAGCACTCTTAAAGTGTCAATGAATCAAACATGCCACAGCTACGTTTTAGGAAGGTGCTAACTAGCCTACTTCTTTGTAAAGTCAACCTATAATTCTCAATCAGGTTTAATGATGAATCACACATCTTCTGTCCAGGACAGATCTGGTATTATGTGTTTGTGCAGAATGATCAGAAATGTAGTTGTGTGCCTCAGTCTAATATATGTCAAGGTTTCATGACTGGGTGACCTGGTACTACTTTGTCCGAGTTTTAACAAGTGTGGTGTCGGTCACTGTGAAAGGACTCCTGGAGTGTATTCTGTGCCCGGTTGGCACAGAGGCAGATGTATATGCAGAAACCTGGAAGATGGTGTGATTTAAGTATCACGCTGCAGTTTTTGACTGTCCTGTAAATTAGATCTTCCTGTGCTTAAACTCTTCCTCTGGTGACTTAATTTTGGAATTAGATAGTTATTTATTCTGAAAATGCCATGCAGCTACTTAAAATAGGGTTATTCTTCCCCTGAGCATTGTTGCTTGTGAACTGTGTATGATGACAGTATAGGTGAGTATACTTGTTAGCGTGCGTTATCTGCCTGTATTGCTTTATGGGGTACAAAATGAAATTCATGTTATATTATTGTTGAAGTTTCTAATAACTCGGAATTATTACTAGAATACTCAACTTTTCTTCATTGAGAGCCTAATTAAAATAAAGGCACAAGGTATTGCAGAAAAGTCAGTACCACTACTTTTCCTTAATAAAGACTAAATTATATGGCCTGTAAATACTGCCCATTTCATAATGGCTGAATATCAATCATCATCATCTAATTTGGTAGCAGTTACCTTCCTGAAGTAATTCTTTGTCCATGATGTTTTCATTTGTTTCTCCTTTCTCCTCATTTCTGCCCCTGCATATTTAGATTTATGAATAGCATGTCGTTTAACACTGTTAACTACTGTCTTTTGGAATTCTGTGAAAGACATGGCAGTGCTGCCCTATTTAATTGCATTAAAAAAAGTCTTTTTCTTGCATTGATGTTTGCTAATTCTTCTTGTGAGGTAAATGGTCTTCAGTGTAGTAGGTAGAAACAGAGGATTTGTCAATAATGGAGATGTAGGCTAATGGGTCCACATTAACAATTGCTGACAGGGCATAGGAAACTCCATCATGTCCTTTATTTAAAAAACAAACAAACAAAAAACAAACCAAAAAAACCCCACAACCCTGCTAAACTGAAGAAAGCCTAGGAGAGACACTGGTTTTTAGGGACCCATTCATATCTATGGGAGTAGACTTGATTACTTAGTACCAGTTAAGATAGTTGTACCTAGTATTACTAGGTACAGTGTTTTTCTGTCACTCACTTATTTGGTTAGATGTGCAGTATTACAAAGGCTTTTTTCTTACACACACACACCCCCCCTTTCTTTTTTTGAAATACATTATTAGGCTTCTGTAGACTTCCCCTACTCATAGAAACGTGAAGGCCCAAAATCAACTTAGTCATAAATTTAGGTTCATAAAGCAGTTCTTGAACTAAAATTTCATTTTGCTCTTGTATGTATTGATGGAGAGGATAAAAACTGAGCATTTTTTCACCGTCTCGGGAAAGGTTTCCTCATTAGATCAGTCAACTTCAATTGAAATGATTAATTACTACAGACCGAGAAGTACAATATTCTACTCTTGAATAAATGTTTCTAAGAAATTTTCTGTTAATGTAATTATTTTTATTTTTAAATTCATACTGCTGCAAATCTAATTTGGACGTGCAATAATGTGTGCTACATAAACTATGCTCTGAAAACCCAAGCTTAGAAAAGTGGTTGTTGAAGGCTACAGCTAAGTTGGTGAGCAGGCGTGTTGTTGAGTTCTTGAGGCGAGTGGTGTTTGTTAAGGTATAAGCTAGATGATGTGGTGTAGCTCCGGTGCTTGGGCAAAGCTAGCAGAGGAATTTTAAAAGAATGCGTGAGTGTCTGTGATCTTGGTATTTGGTTTATGTAGTTTTAGCGAGGGAGGCTTAGCACTGGGATGTTTCAGTTGTTCTTTAGACTAGCCAAAACTACCTTGGTAGGTTGACTGTGGTGGATGGTCATCCAGTTCCTTGTGCTTTGGCCAACTGGGTTTAACTGTTTGCATTTCTGTGTACAATACACGTAGCTTAAAAGGTCTATTTTAAAGCTCATACACTTAAGAAATCCTCTGTTTTCTCGTCAGTAGCATCTGTTGTGGCATTTTGCTGGAAACTACACTAGGTTTCAGTTGGGGGGGTGGAATTGTATGCATTTGGGTTCTTGATGTGTTTTCACATGACAAGCATGTGAGATTCAAGTAGGTAGCCTCTAGAAAAATGTTTTGGATTCCACACTATTCTTAACAACTCAGCGGCTTAAATTTAAAAAAAATAATTGTTCTTGTCTTACACCATTGGTTGAGAACACTGGCTTTTTCAGGGAACAATACAAAGCTTGCCTTGTTTGAAGGTTAACTGTTAAATTAATAGCTCATTTTAAGGAGTAAGCCTGGTATAGTTAAAAGGCTTAATTTTTTAAATAAATAATGTTTATGTATTTGCAAATACTTGTAGTGGGCAACATTCTTTAATACATACACATTCAGCAAATGGATTTTACTGAACATCATTTTGCTTGTAGCGTTAGAATCACCGTAGAGCTTTTCTTACTAAGCATTGATAAATCAGCTGATGAGTTATCCCTAGATTTGTACTTTGCCCGTAGTCTATGTGCTTGTAGAATTTTTAGTTCATTAGAGAAGAATTGTGGAAGCCTTCCAGAATTTCCAAGTAATTGTCACAGGTTAAAGTGAGATTTTTTTTTTTTTTTTTAAATTTGTAAAAAAATGAGTAGCTCATCATTTCCTTCTGATCAGTAAAGAATCATCATAAAGGGTGGGTATAGGGAGCCTCTGCTAGCAGGGTGGATAGATGGATTGTTAGAGATGCAAGTGGAGTGCTGTCTGTATGTTAATACTCAGGAAGGTTTTGAGAACTAGATAGCATCTGTTGCGATGCATTGTCCTTTTTCTTTCTCCCCACATACAAAAGTACAGGCAGCACTGGAGCAGACATAGCAGAAACTTTGTATACTCTAAAATGGCTGGGGAAAGACCAGGAAGATGAATACTTTTTATTCCAGCTCTGCAGGTTTCTTTGGGCATTGGGTCATGGGTATTACTTATTCTTTCTGGTTTTAAGCTGTTTTATTGGAAAACAGGTAGCCTGTATCTAATGTGAAAGAGTTTCTTATGTATGAAAGTTTGTGAAGGCTTTGTTTTAAAGGACTGGAAATTAATATATTAAATGATAATATTTTCAGTCTTTCTTAAAATACTGCGCTTCATGAGTGATTTTATTAAACACTCACTTTGTGAGTGTCTGTATTAAAAATACTCAAATGCCAATATTTCCCATGAAAGAGGAGTTTTGCTAATTGTGGCTTAACAAATGTTTTTTATAGTACGGTCTCTTCACTTATGACAAAATGCATGTGCATCCCTTTCATGTGATTGAGGGGACTAGAATACTGCAGTATTGCTGGTTTGATTTTTTTGTTGGCTTTTAACTGCAAAGGTTAATGCAAGTCATGGTCTTTTACTTTTCTGCCTCTCTCACTAGCAGTGTGGGGTGATAGTTACCTGCCTATGCATAGCTAATATGTGTTATTGATGCTGCTTTAATCAACCATAAGCAGTTTCTAGAGAACATCTTGAAGACATATTGTTTCCTTGGGGATTTATTGCATTTGCAACATCACACCTCTGTTCCTGCTGCTTACAGAATATGATTATCAGCCATTAGTACTGAATATTTAAACATGGTCACTACATAGTGTTTTCCTTCTCATTTGTGATTTCTATCCTGCTCATTATTAAAGATCTCTCTAGAGAGTTGGTTTTGTTGCCTTCTTTCATGTGCTGTGGCTCTTTTTTCCTGTACTTGTCATTCTAGTATAAGTTCTGTCTACTTGGTAGTCTTGCTGACAGAAATGTTGATAGATTTTTACAAAATTAATTTTTATACAAAATGTATTTTTAATTTTCCTATGAAAGTTAAAAGTTCCTTCCCTTTTTTCCTAGTGATCAGTCAGCCTCTTTAAAAAGGTATTTAAGATAGGTGCTTTATATTGTTTCTCTTCCTTTTAGTTTTGTGCATTCCAGAAAACTGAAAAATCACTTCCAGAATTTTTGGATTTTGCCTTTATGTTGCCTAGATGAGACCTGTTAACAAGTAGCGTGTCATATTGCACATTAGAGGCAGTGTGATATATGAGAACATCAAATGGTATTTCAGTCCTGATGGTTTAAGTATTTTTTATGTGGTTGGTTTTGTTACTTACAGCATATGCCTATATTGTCAGACTTTGTTTACATTCTGCTACTGTGCTGGAGATGGATATGTTTTAAACCATTGCTGTTTATATAAAATGAGAATGACTTATTTATAAATAATAATAAGTAATATTTATTTAGTCTGTTATTTTAAGGTAAATTTTGGGAATGGTAAGTATCAAAACCTAAGTTTGTTCTTTTCATTTCAGGATAGGGAATCATCATAGAGCATGGACCTTGATGTATTAATTGGTGAGAGATTTGGTTTAATTAGGCAGCCAGGGCACTTTGTCTTCTCTCCCTTGACAAATACTGGCTTCCATTTTGAACAAGAATATTGTTTTGGTAAAGGGGAACCATTCAATGGCATCATTTTATGCTGGTGTTCAAGGGTTGTAAATGCCACAATCCAGCAAATACCTGGAGATTTCTTCAGCTGGAAATTGCTGCTTGTGTTGCTCCAAGGAGTCACCTCATATGTAAAGTGAATTGCTTGATGAGTACTTCGCTTTCTTTAGTGTTACTGGAGGAAGTGAACATATTTTGGTTCCTGCTTCTGGAAATAATGCTGGACAGTCATCTTTTTTTCTTTGCAAAATGATCTTTTTTCTCCTATTTAAACTTAAGGATGGGGCATTCAGGTGAAGATACATTGCTATTGTTAAAATTCTCAATTTATACTATAGAGTTTTTCACCTGTCAGAGTCAAAACGACTTTAATTTTCTCCCTAATACATTCTTTTGGAGGGTTTGAGGGGTATAACAGCAATTGCAATTCTAAAAATGTGTATACTCAGTTGGGCTGTAATGCAAAATTAAATATAGAAATACTGTAATGTAAAGAATGATTAAACCTTTGTTGCTGTAGAATGTAACTTATAACTGTATGATGATTACAGACTAATAACATCATTATATGGTCTGATAGAGAATGGTGTACAATTATTTTGCTTGGGAAGAAGAGGTTAGCATTTATACACTGCAGAGAAACCGGATGATGTTCTGTTAGGCCTAAACTGGTAAGGTGTCCTTTGTGGAATGGCTTTTTTTGTAGGCAGCGTAAAATGCCAGAATTATTTCCTTAACTATGTCCTAGATGTTAAAAGTCTTACGCATTTATTTGTGAGAAAGCTGTGTGAACAACAATTTTGATAGAGTACCTTCTATTTCTCTGTATCACTACTACAAGGGTGAAACGGCTTCTTTGGAGCTTGTGACTGCTAGCATGGCGTTTACCATGTGTAAATTCAGTGCTGGGAGTTGATATCTAATTTTTAACACTATGCTTTTTTATTTTTATTAATACCCATACATCTTAATTTGAGTTAATTCCCTGGGAGACCCATGCAGAGCTCTGTAAATAGAGTGATATCTCTGGTTCTTGTTAAAGCTTTTTTAATGTCTCAGATCATGTTTGTGTTGTTTTATTTTGCTGTTGAAACAGCTGTGACCTAGCCATTCTTGTGCTTTAGTCCTTCAGATGCTCTAGCTATGTTCTTAGACCTTCCCTTACCATCTAAGTTAAGTTCACAATAGCTAATGACTGCTGCTGTGGTCCATCATCAGTCTTCTCTGACCTTTTTCAAGGTTCTGTGTTGCTGTCTGGCTCCTTCTCTGCTGGTTCTTACCTTTTGTTCCTTCCCTGCAGCTAAGACTTGCAGAAGTGGAATTTTACTAGTTTGTGGCCTAGTGAGTGTATCTTGCTATGATCAGCTGCAAGAAGTGCTTATATGTTTCTGGGGCTTTTTTGGGTTTTTTTGGGTTTTGTTTGTTTGTTTTCTTTTTTCCCCTGCCTTGTTTTCTTAGTCGGCTGTATATTATACCAGGTTCTGTGGTTCTAGAGTAATTTTTATGTTTAGCATATAAAGTCTTAAGTTAATTCACATAGTAATAAAATTTATGTTCTGTAATTAATTTTTTTGGCAGGCATCTGTTTCACAGTAATGAATTGGTAGCAGTTCCTAAAGTGTCTGTTGACTGTTTAGAGAATTGTAGGAAAGCTGGCATTTTAAAATGTTTCTCACAACTGAAAGAAGTGGGCAGATTTATATTAACCCATCTTTTATGAGAAAAACTTTCCAAACTTCCAAATGAAATTATATATATTGTTATATGTATTATATGTTTTTAAAAAAATCTAAAAATGGTGGATTGTTTTTCTCTTGGCCCTTGAATTTCAAGGGTAATTACTTTCCCTTAATCTCAAGAACATTCTGAAATTTTAAAAAGGGGCGGGGGGGAAAGATGAGGGGAAAAAATCCCAACTCGGCATGATGTTATCTATTATCACTATCGTCTCTTCAACTGTTAACAGCAGTTGAAAACTGTGGTTCTGATTTCAGGTTCATTTTAGGTTGCTTGCAAGACTAAATTCATAGCATTTAATGATCCAGGATTTTCATACCCTAGGGCAAGATTATAGTAAGTGGAGGTCAAGCTGAACAACCGTCAGACCTAATTTACACTTGGATAAAAATGTTCTTGTCTAACAATTAGATTGAATGTTATTACCTCTTCCCCTAACTTTTGCTAAAATTTTGTTTATATTGTTTCAAGACCAAGGCAGTCTGATGCCAAGAAAGCAGCCTTTGAATGGAATATTAATCACATCTTTCAAGTTTATGAAATTGCACGGGATGGGGTATACATATTAATGGTCTCTAGCACACTTGTCAGGGAGACTTACTCCAAATAGAATGCTTTCTTAATACATAAAAGCTTCTTAATACGATGTCCACAAGAAAGCAGCAGTCAACAATGCTGAAATAGGGGGAAGAAAATCTTGGAAAGATGTAGCCCTTTTTCATTGTTTACATTTGAGTCTTCCAAGGCAGATCTGATAAGTGTGTTTCAGTAGGATTATTACAGTTACTACTTCAGATCAATTGATTTATTAGTAACCTATGTTTTGCCACCTGTAGAATAGATCATGACCAAAACAGTGAGACGCATTTCACATAGGTTAGGTGAGGAATTAAGCCGTACTCTGAAACATTAAAACTGATTACACTTAGATGTATATGGACAAACAAAAGTAAAGGAAAGATGGTAAATATATTTCAGTCAAACTGAACTTTATGTGTAGCTATTTTGTCAGATAATGTTAACTTTCAGTGGCATGCCTGCATGGGAGTTTTCTTTAAATTTTAGAAAGTTTTGAGTGCAAACCTCTTTGAAACGATGCTGTACTTGTAATGCTGATTAGCAGTACAACAGCATGAGAATTCTATACTGCTGGTTTATTGTAAGAGCAATTCTGAACATTAAGTGGCTTTTGGAGTAAGCAGAACAAAGTTGGCAATTTGTATTAGTAATGTAAAGAGATTAATATAACATAGCTTATTGCTGATCCAGTGTTCTTATGAAATCAGTGCCTGGGGGCATTAAAATCATGACTTGACAAAATTTGCTACTTGATGATACTTAAGTATGCTAGGTTATTTTTTTGTATAAAGAAAGGTGTTTTCAATGTGCATGAATCCTAATTCAGTCACTTAATTTTTAGTCTCTTCCCTTTTCCCATAATGAATAGCCAGCCCTGTGATAACAAACTACATGTAATTGATTTCATTTGTTTTTTAAGTAGACCTTGGTTTCAGGAGCTGTGAACTTGCTGTAAGTAGTGCATAATTTTGTAGAATTTTACCAGGTGAAAAACTTTTTATTTGCCATTAAATGATATGGTTTGATGTTAGAATCCTGAGCGGTGATCACAAGCTATTGGTAAAAATAATTTATAAGAACAAAGTCTGTTAGCTGTAAGTAAGAGCAGAGTCTGCTGAGTTCAACAGAGGGATAATAAATAATTATGTAGTTGATGGCTAAGTCAAAGAAACACTGCTCTTGAATAGGACAACTGAATAACTTAATAGGGGGAATTCAACTAAATTTAATTTTGTATTTCAGAAATTTAAATACGTAGTTTAGAGAAGGCATATTGGCTTATTTCAACCTTGCATCTTTGTACAACATAAAATGAAGCAGAAAGATCAAAGCAATCTGAAAAGAGGTATTGCCTATTTTAAATAATCCCTCTTCTGCCCAACTGTTTAATATAGTTGGAATTACTATTTACGACAAAAGTCAAGAAAAACTAAAGTGGGACTGAAAAAGCCCTGTACACTTCACAGTATGTTGTGTTCTCAAGTGCTGAGTTATCTGTTTCTGTGTGGGGAGAAGGGGGACATGTATTTGGTACAAAACACGGGAGGAGAAATATGCAGTTAATTATGAAACCACAACAATTGTTGTGGAAGACGTGGTGACAGATACAGCCGTTGCAATCTAGCAATTCTTGTTTTAACAATTAGAGGTAATTTCAAACTGCTGTGTCAAATCTGATCATCAACTGAAAACCACAAGAAGATGATACAGTCCAGATAATAAATTAAAAGCTGAAACTATAGTGAGTGACTGAAGCCTTTTTCCATGTAATTGTTGGACATATACAGGCTTTGATAGTTGTCCTCTGGCTTCTGCCATGGCAGTTGAGTGTTCCATTCTTTGTTGGATGTTACCACCCATGTAAGGAAAGTCAGCAAAATGGGATTTGTCAGCTCTTCTGTCCTCCCTATTTGCACTTCAGAGTATTAGCTTTACTTGTCAGTGAAGATGAGCTGTCATTAATAGGTCTGACTGCAAATCAGAGCATATGAAATGTGAAAACTTTTATTGTGTGTTTTCTTGTATGTATTTTTACACACACACACAGCAGCCTGTTAAAAGTTGTAGGAAAGGGTTGATCAGCAGTAAATGTATATGAGTTTGCCATACAAAATCACAAGTATTAAACTGTTGTATGAATTAAAACATAGCTACTGTAAATACAGTCAACACTGCAATGAAATGTTATTTTACATTTTATATGTACTTACCAACTTTTCGCAGAGGAAAATGAGGGTTGGTGTGCCTTGTATTAAAGGAACTAGTAAATGATGACAACTGAAAGGATGTTCTTTTTGTGTTTAAAATATGGTAAAAAACAATAGCTTGAATCTTTTTCTTATGCCCAAGATTGCATTTTTGTCTCAGCTGTAAGGAAGGGAAAAAAATCCCAACAACCCAGCATTTAGCAGCATCTGAGACTTGTTTCATCTGCTGGAGGTGAGAGTATTGGTAAGCAATTAGTACCTCCGAGTCCTAGAAATCTGCTGCGAGTTTCATATGATTCCAAGAGTATGGGGCAGTTCTCTGAATTCAGCTGACTGATGCTATAGGATACACCCCATTCCAGAGTGCCTTTCTTGGGCTGGGGGAAGGGGGAGGAATAGTAGCACATGTAGCTTGTTTAAGAGACATCTGGCACTACTGCTCTTTTTTTTTTTTTTTTTTTTTTTTTTTTTTTTTTCTTTTTTTTTTTTTTTTTTTTTTCTTCTTCTCATTCCCCCCTTCTTTCTTCTTTAAAAAAAAATACAGGGAAAAAAGGGTGAAAGTAACTACCTTACTGCAACAGCTTCTACTGTGTTGCTGAGCTAATAAGTGTGGTAGTTGTAGTTTTAAAAAAAATATTTTCTATGTATTGAACATTGCTCAAGTAAAATATTTACTACAAATTATGATACTTGCATAATGCCACCAGTAAATTTACAACAAAATATAAATTTAGCTGTAGGCTATAACTGTCTTTTGAGGGAGCAGGGAGCTAGTAGCCTTATTTACATGATGAATTTACTCAAGAACAAACATGTAAGGGTATAGGTTTTTGATATTTTTTCTTTAGGTTAAATGAAGAAACCTAAGGTTTAATTTTTGGTTGGTTTAACAAGCTGTAGGGTTTTTATTTTAGATCTGTGTGGAATGAATGCTCTGGTATCCCTATGGTGCCTAATATACAGCATTTGAGAGGAAGATAATTTCAAAAGGACAAGTCTCACTAACATTTGCTTCAGAATATTTTATACACTTCAAGAGTTTCTCAGTATTTGTCAGCTTACACAGTAAAATGAGTCTGGTCTCTAAAAAACCTGGCTTTGATGCTTTTTCTTCATGGTAGCTTTTGTAAAATGGGCATAGTATGTTCTAGCTCTCCTAGTTGGTGTCATTTGTTACCTGCCACAAGTAAGCAATTACAGAGTGGAAACAACTTATTGATTTAAATAGTGCCAATATTTTTGCAGTGTTCATGGGACGTATACAAGTGGCTATGCTGGTTTCCTCTGGATGTTTAATGAATGTCAATAGCTAACTCTAGGTCTCCATACCTTAGGCTTCAGCACCAGTCCTCTCTCCCACAAAATTCTCTTAAGAGGGCTCTGGTTTAGGATGAATAAAGGGAGAGAGGGTGATTTTTAGACTTGGTGATGATAACATGTATTTTTTCCCTCTGGTAATGAATTCATTAATGGATTATTAGCATTCTGCATTGTGGATATATTCAGTTCTCTAAATTGTGTGGGGAAAGCCATGCACATCACAACTGCTGTTCCACATAAAATTAGTATTCAGTGCTGCAAATCTCCAAACAAACCAATTGGGATTTTAGCCCAAATTTTAGGGAGAGCGAGAACAAAATGTTGGCTATTAAAAGCTTTAAGTTATGACTGAGGATGTATGGAGCACAGATGTTCTGAAGTTGGCAGAATTGCAGAGATAACTTTTTAATGAAAGATAACAAGGGTTTTATCTTTATTCTATTTTAGAGGTGAAGCCAACTTTTGCATACATGAGTAGTGGCTTGAATTTTATTTGGTAAGGATGATTATTTAGACTGATTGTTGAAAGAGCCATAATCCACTTATGAAGGTCTTATGTTTTAGCTGTCATACTGCTTGGTTTGGGTGCAGCACAGTATTTATTACTTCTTTCTTAAATATTCCTTTTCCTTTCTGATGGTATAGATTTTCCTTTGAGCCAGGGAAGAATGGACATCTCTTGATTGTTTACACAAACACCAAGGTAATGGCAGTTTTTGGAGCTTTACTATAAATAGAGTTTTATATTGCTGTTGCGAGACTGATGACAGGGAGAGCACGCTGCATTGGGGTGCAGAGCAGCTGTGTTCCTGCAGGTGGCCCACAGGGAATCCCGGGACGTGATGCTCTTTCTGTAGCCCAGGCCTGTCACAAAAAAAGCTGGATTGGTTCGAGGGAAGAAAGCAGGATGGAACTGGGTATGAAGCATTCTTATATACCAGCTCCCACCACCTCCTGTACTCTCCCCCCTTCCCTCTTTAAAAAAAAAAAAATATTTTAAAGATCCAGTTCAGACCAATGCAATTTGACTTTTGCTTATACTCTTTTCTGTGTTGGACTTAGTCTCTTTAGTTATTGTCTGGAAGGAGTTCAACCATTTTTATGTAGTGTGAAGCTTCAGATAATAAACTCTGGTAGATCTCAGCTGACAAAACACAGAACCAAACTTGTTCTCCTTTTCCCTTCTTGTCTTGGAAGGCTTGGGATCACAGTGTAGAGGAGTACAGTGGGCTTTTCAAAGGACTATCCAGAGTGTGCTATGACCTGGGCTGATATGAGATGACTCTGGGAGATGTGCTTGAGGGATTTTGCTTTCCAGTCTTCAGTTGTTCTATTTTATGGGGTTTTCCCTTATTTTAGTCATCTAATACTGACTGTATCTTATGGGAACAGCTGATGCTATGGTAGTATGTACTGTGTAGTTCCCCCTGCAGAATTTATAATCAAATGCAGTTGTTCTTAGAAATGCTTAAGCAAAATTTTGGGTGCAAGAGCCCTAGTGACCTGGGCTTTTCAAAGAGGAAAGCCTATATGGTAGGAGAGGAAGCTGAGGCTCCTATAAAATGAAGCAACTTGCAGGCTCGTATTGATCAGTGGAAGAACAAAAAAAATGTAACTTGCCAGGTGAGATATCTTGTTGGTTGGAAAACTCTACCTCTGCCATGTGTACTGAAGTAATTCATCACCGTTGGCTGCACATTTGAACAATGCTAGTTCTGTTCTAGGATTTTACTGTGTAGCTGGTTACCTGCTTGTTGTGGACAGCGCGTGTGCGTCTTCATCCCTAGCTTTTACAAGAGGCAAAATTCTGAGGGGATCTGCAAAGGACTACATTTTTGAAAAGTCATTGTGCAAAGGGGCATATTCACCTGTTCTGTAGTTTAGTTTGGAAATCTAGAGCATTTAGGCAGTGGGAGGTGTGCTTGCCTCCTTGCCTTGTATCGTAAATGAAGTATTACTCCTCTTTCGTCTTGTTTAAGTAGGCATATGTGGCTTCCCCCCCCCTTTTTTTTTTTTTTTTTTTTTTTTTTTTTTTTTTTTTTTTTTTTTTAAATCTTGGTTGTCATCCGACTTGGCTTTTATTCTTCCTAAGAGCCTCATTTTCCACGCAGTCAGACTGCAACATCTGGAAGCCATCTCTTCTTTGGCAGGGAAAGATGTGACAGACACAATGAGGTGTAACTTCTACTTTTGTTATCTTTACCTTTATAATTAGATCTAAACCAAAACCAGTTTAAAGGGGTGTGGGAATTTTGGGTTTATATTAACAAAGCTCAGGAATACTATTGGGCAGAATCATTAAAGATATGGGTATTTTTTTTTCTTTAATAAGGTATTAGTTGCACTTACTGTACAGTTGATTAATTTTTCAGTATTTTGTAATGCTTATATCAATTGTTTTAAATCCTCATTTTACTGGACAGTGTAATTTACTAAATACCAATATAAAAACCTCATCATTTGAATCATAACAGTATATTTGTATTGCAAACCAGTATTTAACTTACTGCATTAAAGGTATTAATGTTATTAATGGTACTTTAATGAGTAATCCTATGACTGTGAAGCACTGTAGCAAGCTCTTTTCCTTCCATAGTAGTTGTTCCACATGTTTATTTTAATAAAAACAGCAGAGGTCCAAAAACTATTTTTAATGAGAGGGGGACTATTCTATGGGGAAGTTGAGGTTAGCAGAGTTATTAGGATTGTACGGAGATCCTTGTTTGTTACACACTTTTCAAGTCTCTGAACGTGCAGTAAAGTCTAAACTTCACTTTAGGTTTTAGTCTGGGTTTTTTCATACGTGTTTTAAATGCCACCCCCACCCCCAGCTTGTTTAACCTTTTGCTCTCACAGCATTAAACTGTGAAAATAATTTTTGCTTCCTGTTTACTGATACTGCATTACCTCTGGGGACCTGTTTTCCATGTTCTTGGCTTTTTCCTGGCTGGAGGTCTGAGGTTCTGGCGGTCACCATCAGCTCTTAGCTGGGCGTCTTGTCTGAAGGCTGGTAAGAAGGAAATGGTTATGTAGGTATGTGTGCAGTCTTGCTATATAATGAAAATGTAGGAAATGCATGTGAAAAAGGAGTAAGGAGAATGCTTTGAGGAGGAGCTGACTAAGACTGGGCAGGTGCCTGTTGAATTTCCAGGTAGAACAGGCTGTCTCCCTGTGACGTGTGGGTCACAAGTTAGGTGCTTGCCTGCAGGGCTGCCTCCCCCCTTGGCAGGTAACCAGGTGCAGGAGTGGGAGCCCAGCAGGGGACCTGGGTGCCCTACCAGAGACACAGAACAGCAGAGTGTTGGCCATGGCCCCTCCCAAGGGAAGGGGAGGAACATCAGCAGTGGCTGTGCAAGGGCAGTTTGACTGCGTCTCCTCGGTATACCTGGTCCTGCGTCGTGGTGGACCTGCCCATGCTGCTGGTGTGCTGGCATCGGCAAAGCTCCTGGCTAAGCTCCTCATGGGCTTTGCGGGAAAGGGGTGGAGTTCAGCTGCCTGGGGTACTGCGTCTGGTGACTTGGGTGGCTGCAGGAAGAGTTGATTCAGTTGGCTGATCCAATGGAGAGCTAATCATGGGGGGAGGAAATGGGTTTGTTTTCATAATTTGCTTGCTGCTGGTTCATTTGAGTGCTAGAAGGGAGCAGAAACTTTCCTGTGTGTGGGGGGAGTGGAAAGGGAGACTACTGCTTTCAGCAGCAGCCCACAGTGTCAGGAAAGCGTGTTCTGAGGTGGCTCTGTCCCACTTAATCAGCAGGTTAGTTGCATGAGCTAAAGAGTAAATATTATAAAAATTGAATAAAGAGCAGGCCAGGGAATAAAAATGTTAGTGTGGTGGCATACTATTAACAGCCACTGTGACATTGCTTTTTCATTTTTTGAAAGGTGAAGAGAGATGTGTAGACAGAAGTGATGTGGAGGGGGTGTAAGAGTCAGAAGTTTAGAAAAAAATGAATTGTGAAGAAAGAGACTGAAGAGACCTGTATAAATAAGGTCATTTAAGTTCTTTGGAGTGTTAACTGTTCAGTGACTTTGGCACCATGGACTGTTACTGTGTATACAGATCATGTCTCTGTTGGTAAGCATGGAAAAATGTAGATTGATGATGTCTAGTTCAAGTCGTCTTATAAAGGAATTATGAGACTCATTTGTTAAGCAAACAGCACCAAAATAACCACACGTCTAAAGGTATTAATTGCATTATTGTTCAGTTTTGTCTTGATTATGCTATCATAATATGATCAAAACTGCTGATATGGCTATAACTAAATCACATTGAAGTACAGTTTGTATAATACAGAATGCTACTTGAGGTACATTTTCTGTATTTTACTCAAATTACAGAATTGCTTTAAAGCTTGTTGGCAGCTGAAATATTAGGTTGTGTGATGTTAGTAGAAATAACACACTCAAGCCTGTAGGGAATGTCATGCTGTTGCTCAAAATCTCGCTTAAAAAGACAGTTATGAAGATGAATGCAAAAGTAATATGAAGATACTTGGGGGGGGGGAAGAAAACACCAGGCAACCAAACCTTACTTTATAAAACAGAAGTTTAGACATACTGTAGTTTCTCAAAGAGTGAGGGGCATCATGTTGATAAAAGGTCTCTTCTAAAATAGTTAAGGGAAAATATTGGACATACTTCTGATGCTCTAAATTTTATCTGACTAGCATTTTAACTGTTACTGCTGCATAATTGGTTCTGAAGCATCAGCATCTCTCAGTCATGGGTAGATAAATAATTCAGGGATAAACTTTAACCATGCCATTCAGCATCACAATTGTAGAAGTTGTAGTTTTCTGAATTAAGAAGGTGAAGTCCTTGATTTTACAGGTGATTGACTGAATTACAGGGAAAAATCAATACATCTCTGAACAGCCTTCCTGCATTTCCAAAATCTTTGTCCTGTCCACATAGCTGTTTTTAAATTTTGCATTTCTGCCTTGCCTAGAAGAATAACAGCTGCTTTACTGGCTTGCCTTAAAGAGAGAGAGATGGGGGGGAGGGTAGTGCATGTGTAGAGAACTCACCCCAAACTGAAACCCACCTACCTGAAATACCTTACTGTGAATTTTGTAAGTAATACTCTAGGTACAAGTGTATGAAACACGAGCTTCTGGGACAGATCTTGTGATGCTTTATATTGTGTGTGTGTGTGTATGTATATGCATGTATTCTTTTCACAAAAGCTGCTCACTGAATTATATTAATGTTTGTTTAGCCTATTTGTGAACGTAACAGAAGTTGTGAGAGGACAGGTAGCACTCTGCAGCTGATTGTGTGAATTCTTCTGGTGAACTTTGTCGGTTTTTGCCAGATCTCAACATTTGGCCAGTATATTTGAGTTAATCACAACCATTCCTAAATTAATTATTCATGTATTGGGGAGAAATAACCTTTTAAAATTTAAATGTTTTTCAGTGAAGATGCATTGGAGTTCTTTATAGTGTTTCATGCTTAGCTCTTACTTTTATCAGTCAAATTATTTTAAATAGAAACTCCTCTTACATTGAGAATTGGTAACATTATGGATGATTGGTGTTCCTGGACTACCGTTGTTCCAGTGTTTTCTTTTAGTTCATTAATGTTTTGTTAGCAAAACTTTACATGGCAAGGTACAGTAACGGGATACATTACTTTTGCTATTAAAATGTATTTTGAAATTCTACTTGGTTTTGAAAACTAAATACTGAAACTGGTTGTACTATAGCAGCTGTATGCATTTCTCTTTTTGGAGGAGTCATTGAATCAAACATGTATGCATTTATTTCAGAAAAGACGCAGGAATCTTCTGGTGTCTTTATGTAATCTAAATATAAAACTAAAGGAAGTGTGCTACAATATTATTGCAGTTTTAGCAATCTATAATAAAGTTTATTGCACAGAAATAACTAGGTCAACCTCTGGATGACCTGTCTTTTGGAGTTTCTTCAGTTAGCTTTAGGCTAGAGCTCCACCTTGTGATCTTTCCGCAGGATACATTTTCTTTTTTATAGTTAATAATTTAATTATGATTTCACAAAGTTGAGTGACTTTGGAAAGTTTTCACAGACTTGAGAGATTGCAGTATCTGCTTGGAAAAATTAAACTTGGAATTTCTGTGAACATACGAAGAAGAAACTGAAGAGCTGCTTTTAATGAGCCACTTAGTTTAGATGTAATTTATTAAAATAATCTGCTTATCAGAGCACATTTAATCGATAATGTAGACTTTCGCTGTTTGGAATGATATTGGCAAGAATTTCACTTTCCTCTTTCCAAATACAAAGTGATGAGCTTCGTGTATTTTCAAAGTTCTGTTAGGGTGCTTATACAGACGGTTTTCCTTTCTCATTGACTTCCCAAACTGGGTGCTTTGAATGAGTCATCAAGTGTGTGCGTGAAGAAGACAGGGCTGGCAATAGTCTTGAATTTCCAGAAGGCATTAACTGAGAACAGGGATAATGAGGAATGACCAATGCCAGTCTTTTTCCATACCAAAACAAGAGAACATCGAATACAATTAAAAAGTGATAAATTCAGAGGAAATAACATGCCTCTTGGTGGCATGGAGTTTAGCTGTGGGAGTTATCACGTGGAATACTATCACTGTTGAATATTGAGTTCAAAAAGTAATTGGAAATATTCATGGAAAAAATACTGATAAGGGGTTATAAAACATAGAGACAACCTTTCTGGGAAAAAAAAATAAAAAATCCGTGCGTTGTTTCTGGGTGCCAGGAAGGAGGGCAGGGAAAAACATCTCTAATAAGAACAAAGCAAATGTGTTCTTTCTTGGGCAGCTTCTGTTGGCCATTGCCAGAGGAGGCATGCTGGGCTGGCTGACCCTGCTGGTTGAGAATCAAAAGTCTGTGTCATATTCTGGTTGTATGTAAATATTTTAAAATTAGCTTTTACTGGGACAAATGCAAGGTTTTTTTTGGTCATTGCTGCAGTCTGAGTCTTACTTCATATATTCTTGCAAGGCAGTTGTTTGTAACTACCGTTTTCCCTAATACCAGTATATAGTTGCACTCATGAGGGCCAAGTTTCTTCTTCCTTCAAGAAAAACAATTCTTGAAATGCTGAAGCATTAAGTTAACTTAATGCTGAAGCATTAAATTACTAAGAACTTGTTATTTCTTTACCCTTTTACGAGGTGATTCTGACCAAACAATGCCATGTTCTCTTGCATGTTTTTGTACTAAGATGAGCAGTTCTTGCAAGAAGTTCAAGCTGGTACATACTGCAGCCAGTTAGTTTTATCAAGTGATTTACTTGACTTGTTTGATATAGAGAATACATACTTTAAACACTTACCCATCCTTTTTCATAGTTTTGTTACTGTTTGGGGTTTTTTTTGTTTGTTTGTTTTGTTTAATATTTCTGCAGTTGCTAGAAACTTTATTGAGAATTTTTGCAAAACTTGATAGGACAACAGATTGCTTTCCTGTAAAGGGAGCTGTTAATTGAACAAGTGGTTAACTTTGCATTTCAGTATTGTAAATAGGTAGTATTAGTGACCCATAAAACAAAATTTCAATGTAAGCATCCTGGTTGTCACTTTAGTAGATGTGTTGCTTCTCAACACTGAAAAAGGTAAACTAGAAAAATTCTAATAACAACATGTAGATAGACAGGTTGAACTTGAAACTGAGCAGTGTGGTTTTTGAAGTTTCCACCTTTGCTTTGCACTGGGACTAAATCACAAGCAAGCCCCCAAAATTACTTGTGTGGCTGGATATCTGGTGGTTTTTTTCTCTCCTCCCTTCTGTTTCTTCCGCTGCCTGTCCCATCCTCTTCCCAAGGTACACCTCTGAGCAGGCGCTAGCTTGGTGACCAAGGCACTAAAGTCTGCTGTGGTATTTCTACAAGTTCAAGTTGTTAACTGGATTCAGAGCAATTATTTTTAAAGCAAACAAGTAAATAAAATAAAATCCTCACCTTGTTATTCTTAGAGTAATTATAATCCAAAGTGTAGAGCATTTTGATACGTCACCAACTGAGCATATAGTTTTACAGCCTGGATGGTATAACAGCTCTTTGCCACTAGAGAAGGGAGTTTTACTCTTCCCTCCCCTACTCGTGGCTACACAGTCTTGTGTTTCCCATGCATTGGCTCCAGATACCTGCCGTTGAACCAGTTTAACTTGATAATCCAGGGGAAAAAATTCTTGAGGTATGTTTTGCCCATTTTATTGGGGAATTAAATCAGGCGATAGTGAATGGCATAGCCTACAAAGATAAATGGCTAGGGAGGGGATGTTGTCCTGGCTGTGAATGGTTGTGTGCTAATGGGAGTGCGCAAGTGGAGCAGGAGAGGATGACATGCTCTGGTCATGTGTCTGGGTGGCTTTAGAGAAGGGAGGAGTGGGGGTGACAAAGGTTGCTGCCATTCTGCAGCAGCAATATTTTTGAAGCTTTTTATCTTATGTTGTGTTCTGGATGGAATGTGCTTTCATAGTTGCAGACTGTCTTCAGATTGACCAGCCTATCTCAAACCTCCTGTCTTCCTGCCGCTTTTTCTTTCCACTCTGGTTCTCTGCGTTTATGTACTTGTGTGAAATGTGAAGAAAGAGAACATAATAAGTTCAGGGTTTATGGTTTCTCTCAGCTCTCTAAATTCTGGAAGCTACAGTGGCCCCTAGCATTCAGAATAAGCACTTGCAGGAAAAAAAACGTACGGCCTCTGTCTACACACTCAGTTGAAATGCAGTCTCTGAAGCATAGCTACCAGACATTAAGTGACGTGTGCTTAGCATGCCAAAATTAAATTTTTCCCTCAAATACCAAATCACTCTGGCAAGCTGTAGAGTCAGTGAACTTTGACTCTGAAAGCTTTTCTCCTTGCTGTTGTATCTTTAAAATACCTGAACATCGTGCTTCCTTAATTTGGCTATATGAAAGTTAACCTGGGGCAGACAATTGTCATAGAAAACTTCAGCCTGCGTGGTTAAATCTCGCATTTGAAGTACCCAATGAGGTTTTTTTCCCCTTAAACATAGGAAAATGAGATAAATAACAAAACTTACAAATATGAGGCAATATTCTAATGAAGTCAAAAAGCAAGTATTTCACAATCTTATGTTTTCTTGATAAAATATGCTACGCTGTTTCTGATGGTTTTCTTTGTAACATGTGGATAGTATTATCTTCCTTGATAGTCTTCTCAAATGATTTAAATGTTAAAACTGTTGTAAGCCTGGTTTATCAACTCTGGAAGACAGGGACTTGTGAAACAGCTGGTTATGTGAACTTGTTATAAGAGCCTATCATTGTGGAAAATGTCATGGAAGTCTACAAATCAGAGATACAAAGTTGGTGTATATATGATGCCCTTAAATGTATGCATATGTGCTTCAAACTTAACATCAAAGCTGGTTTTGGTTTGGTTAACCAGAAATATCCTAGTGTTGGTAAGTCTGGGCTCTGCAATACATGGTGTTACAGTTCAAACTTAAATCTAGTATAGCTTCAGAAATAAAAGCTATTACTTGCAAGGTGTTAATGAAAAACATCCCAATTTGCTCATCCTGTTCAGATTTTTTTTTTGTTGTCAAATGTTTCTGTATTTTATTTTACTGTAATGCTTTTAATATTTGTGGAGGTGCTTTGTGGTAAGATCATGGGAGGAGTCAAAATTTAAAAATCTTAAATCAGGAAGAAGCTTGGTTGGAAACAGAGTGGTGCAATCTAAAATTACTGTTTTTCCAACTTTTTTACCCCTTCACATATGAAAAAATTTTCACTGTGTGTTTGTTTTTTTTATTTTATTATAGAAGTTGTCCACTACAAAGGAAGAAAGAAAAGTAAGCTTGTATTTCAGACTGGTTTTTGAATATATTTCTAATACAGTGGTGTTCCAGAAGATGATAAAGAAATGATAGCAGCTCCAGAAATACCAACTGATTTTACTCTCCTTCAGTAAGTGTTTTAAGAATTTGTAGTTTCATTTTAAAATGTACAGGTTCTTTTTAGTGTTAATACGTATGGTTGTTTTTCTCTCCGAAACAAAATGAGGGAAGAGGGTTCTAGATTTTTTTCCCATTGAAATGTTGGTAAAGTATTGTCTGAATTCTTTCTTGAGTATTCAAGGGTATTCTTGAGTATTAAGTATTTTAGAAGTGCTTAATTACTTTAAATCAAGTTTTAAACTTTGCTAGTAGGAAGCCATTGTGCCATGACACTTTTTTTTGTTTTGTGATGTTCTTCTCAGCATTTTCTTTCAAAATGAAATGTTTGAATAAGAAACCATGATTAGGAATATAAAAAAAAATTCCTTCGTTAAAGCTTCTTTATAGAGAGAGAGAGGAAGTAGATGAAGTATTTGCCCTCAATAACTGGGAAGGGTCGCCTAATATTTAAAATACCTAATGCCAAATGCTTTAGTTAAAGCCAGGGTCTTAGCTTCCCTCAGGCATCAGTTCCTTGCTGGTCTTGACATCATTTTATTAGCTTTGTTAGTCTTTCTACAATTTTTAAGAGACAGACATTTGAATTTCCAGATTTAAAATCAGGTATAGATTACATTTTAGACAGAGAAGTGATTAAGCAGGCCAAAATAATCCAGTTCATCACCTTTTAAGTGTCAAGTAATTGGCATGAATACATTTCAACAGACAATTGAAATGGATTAAATTGGTATAAAATCTAAGATGATAGAAAGATGCAGTTTTGTACCAGTGGCATTGGTGGTGTAGGTTTCTTTTTCCTTTCGATGAGAAGGGTAAATTGGAATAGGGTTTAATAGGAAATCCGCTTTTTACATTTCTTTATTTGTACAGTTCATTGCTTGGTGGAATGTTTGGAACTTGTTCTGTTCTTTTCAGTTAAAAATAAAAACTAGGGAGTTTTGAAGAAGAAAGATCCTCCCCCC
>KL264327.1:0-20249 GCA_000699545.1 Podiceps cristatus | reverse complement strand
CCCCCCGCCATGTTAAAGGGCAAAAATCTTCTTTTAGACACTTGCAATAGTGAGAGACCTTAAGTTTCTGGCTTATTTTAGAATGTTACAAAATAAATATATAGGAATGGGTCTCCCGTGCCCCGGTCATCTTAATGACTGCATTGTTAATTGAATCAGGAAGTGTGTATGAGAAATTTGTTACAGCAGCTGGAATTCGTTGTACTGCATGCACGTGTTAAAACAAGATCTAGTAGCATCATTTGTGTTCTACAGGAAATGTAGAAATATGTAAGTTAAGCATTCTCTATTAATAATTTAGGTGATTTCACACACCCCCACCCCACCCCCCCATCAATGTTGGCAATAAAGGATTTGTATATTGATGCAGCATATTATAATGATGTAGGAAACCTAAAACAAATGAGAAGGTTGGTATATTGTTTAACTTCTTTTTACCTTATACGCCTAAGCAGAATGACTGGTTATCTTTTTGATGGAGAGAACTCACCTAACTTTTTTTTTTTTCCCCTATACCATTCAACATAAGTGCATACCTCTTAAGTATATACCTCTTAAGTACTTAGTTTCTAGTAGCATGACAAGATCTGCTGAGACACTTTGGTTGTGAGGGAAGGTCGCGGTTTCTTTTTTTGCTGTTGGATTTTTCCCCCTCTCTTTTATTTTGTTTCGTTTAAGTATTTGTGGCAGATATTTATAGTGCTCTTTGCTTTTCGAGATGATGTAACATTTGTCATGTTCCAAAAGCAAGGTTCCTAACCTGTTGCTTTTTGCTACCCACCTTCCCATCCTTTTAACCTTACTGTATGGCTTTCTTCACAGCTAAATTGTTTGGAAGAGGCAGGATAGGGTGGGAGTGTGAGGATATGCTCTGATCTGTTCTTTGACAGTAGACTTAGAAGAAAAAAGTAGTTTCACTGTTAGAGTTGACTTACTAGACTGAGAGCATAATGTGATTTCATGTATTATATTTAAGAACTTTCTGATTAAATGTGTAATTTAATTAAATTAATGGTTTGTCTTTTTATCCTTGCAGGGAGTCTGAAACACACTTTCTTCCGATACAGACTTTGAGGATATTGAAGGAAAAAACCAAAAACAAGGCAAAGGAAAAGTATGTTTGGTTTATAAGGATACCGAAACACTTGTACTGTTACAAATTGAAGAGTTCAACACTTGCTTTGAAGCTGAATGAGCTAGGAACATTTTCTGAAAGTGCGAGTGTTCTGTGAAGGGAGTTCATATTTTTATTTGCATTGAAATGCTTCATCTTGAATATTTGCGTGATATTTCCTTAGTGCTATGAAGGCATAAAGGAGGTAGAGGAGAAAAAGATTAGCTTTTATTTGATTTTTCGCTCTGAATGTGTTCCATTTGGTACTTAAATTTGGTGCTAATACAGTCTGTTTTGGTTGGTGTCATTAATTCTGTCTCCATTTCATTTGAAAAGTGAACAGAAGTTCAATAGTTCCATTAAAAGAGTTTTTTTAATAGGTCACAGACAGGAGGTTACGCTAATTGACCGGAGAGGTCTAAACCCAGTTAATAGCCCTGGTGTCCACCCCACCTGGGTGGCTCTTGTCCTCTCTGCCTTGGCACCCACTGCATGTGGCTCCGTCCCTGCCGTGGCGCAGGCAGGCTGCAGTATGCTGGCTGCCCCGGTCTGTGGCCGCCTTACCGGGCACCCCATGTACCTATACTGGTACGGAGCACCCAGCTATTAAGAGGTGGTGATAAAGTTTCATACAACAGTCACTTCAGTTCTGTTTAAATTCTTTTTTCTTTCTTTCTGTAAGCCATACTTGATTTGGGGAATCAAATACAAAGGCACCTGTGTGCTCTTCCTCACCCTCATTTGCCAACATGTGCTCAAATTAAAAAAAAAACCCAAAAGGTTAATGAATTGCAGAAGGGACTTTCTTATGTGATGTGCAAGGAAATTGCCATAGCTGGCAGATAGCCATTTTAAGTAAAATCTGTATAATCTGTTTTACAGTATAAACACGAGAAAAAATTTTGGTTTGTACATTGTCGGTAATCACACTTTTAGTTGCTAGAGGATTTTAAATGAGGGAAGGAGAAAATGGAACCTGTGGAATTCTCCTTCATCTTTGTATCAGTCAGGATCAACTATTATTCTCAATTTTGGATTTTAAATTTGGTTCCTGAAAGCAAAAGGCCTTGTGTATAGTTGTCATAGTATGAATAGTTTGTTGGGTGGTTTGTTTTTTGTTTTTTGTTTTTTGTTTTTTTTTAATTACTACATACTACCCAATTAAAAGTACTTGTGCATGTGTGTGATTGCAGACCTGTAAAAAAGGAAAAAAAGGACCAGCAGAAAAGGGGAAAAGTGGAAACGGAGGAGGGAAACCTGGTGGTCCAAATCGGATGAATGGACATCACCAACAGAATGGTGTGGAAAACATGATGCTGTTTGAGGTAGTTAAAATGGGCAAGAGTGCTATGCAGGTAAGACTTGGGATATCTCTGTGACTTCAATGAATATATAATTTAAACATAACAATACTTATCCTGTGCATTCAATTTAATAAAATGAAGCCTAAAGTATTTTTTTTTCTTTAATCTGTAGTTTTTAGTTTCAGATTAAGATTAAAAAAACCTTGGGTTTCCATTGTTAAGGTTTGAATTTTAATGAAACTGATTTCTCATTTCTAAATGCCAGGTATGAATAACCACATATATAATGAAGAAATTCAAACTATGATTCAAAGTGAATTTTCAGTATCCTGAATGAAGAAAGGTTATTTTAGATTACATGACTTCAGTCCTTTTTTGAGTGGCTGTAACTAAATATGAATGTGGTTTATGCCTATAGTTGTCATAGAATTTAACAAGAGATCTATAGTTCGTAGGTGTTCCCAGAGCTTAGATTATCTGAAAATAAAGAATTACTTCTCGTCTCTCACCTGAAGTAAAATCACTAGCTACAATTTAGGGGAAATTTAAATAGTCCTTAAGTTGACTTGGCTAATGTATATTGCAACACTCAAATTGGTTCAAATTTGGGTCAGGAAAATTTAACTGGTTTAAATTCAGTTAAATCTGTAAAGTGTTTGCTTGACTGTGTGACTCTTCCAGTGGAGAGGGGGTTAAAGTGTGAGCCTGTCAGCCATGAAACCTTCCTGCTGACTCACTCATGTGACTCCTCGCAGCCTTGCAGAAAGACTATCTTTGGGATTGAAAATGTAGAGTTTACAGCTTCTGTGAAACACAAGCAGGAAGCTGGGTCTATGTACAGTCCTCTCGAGATTTGCAGGCTCCTGCATTAGAGCTGGGAACCTCGAAGCCTGGATTCCGTGGCAGAAATTTAGTTCAGATTTTTTTAAAGGACCCAGACTACCCTGACATATTTGCACAGAGAAATTCTGACGCTTCTGTCATTTGTTTTCTTCTGCTGTATTTCAAAGCGGGTGAAAAAACTATACTTTTCTAACTGTTGCTCTGTCATCTGCATTTTCAGCCAGTTAGCAACAGTTGTATTTTCATGACATTTTAACTGTTTAAAATGATATACAGTCACAATCTTCTGCTTTCCAAGAGCAAAATGGACCTTTGCCAGGCCTGATTACCCTGTTGAATTGGGTAATTGATACCTGGGCAATAGTGACTCTTAGTCAATATTTTTTGTCAAAAGGTGAAAAAAAATGTTCTTGGAGAACAGGTTATCAAAAGGGCAACATTTTTGAAGAGTATAAGGGGGTTACAGCTGTTGTAACTGAACACCTAAATGGTATCTTTAGAGAAGCTTGGGTGGGTGGAGAAAGAAAACATGGTTCTGTAAAATAAACCAATTATTTTTGTTGTCTTCCTTAAAAAAAGTTCCTGTAGGGCACTCTGGTATTCCTGTGCTTTATGTTTAGGTGTCAGTTTCATACTTGCATATGTTTGTGGAATAAAATGAGTTCTCTTTAAAACTGATATTATGGCATTAAAGGATCATTCAAACATTTTGTTCTGTATTAATCAAAAAACCCCAGAGGTCAAGTTATTTATGGAAGGAACAAGAATCACTTACTGGAAAGCAGTTAACTAACACTGACTGTCTTCAATTTATGAAAACTAAGAAGTGTTTGTTTCTTTGCAGTCTGTAGTGGATGACTGGATAGAGTCATACAAACATGACAGAGATATAGCACTTCTTGATCTCATTAACTTCTTTATTCAGTGTTCAGGCTGCAAAGGTAAGATCCTGGAATGTTAACTCATCCATTTAAGTAATATAGTATGATTCTCATTCTTTGCTTTTATACTGCATCTGCTGTGGGACTGCTCCATCTCTGTGGCTAGTTTACATTGTTAGGTTTTGTAGTTAAGCTAGTATTGCTGAAGGTGGGAGCAGGAAGTTTAGGAATATTATACTGTATTTAAAAATGTAGATTAAACTTTTTGTATTCACACCAGAGAGAACGTAGTACTGGTACTTAACACTTACTTCATCTTTCTCTGCTCCTGCTATTATTTCAGAAAACCGTCTCTCTTTAAACATTGGTAGTTTAGCTTGTTCAGTCTTGGATTTCTAGTTGGGATTTATCTGCTTCATATCATTGAGTGTTTTAAGATTGTTTCAAGGCCTTTGTAGAGATGCTTGATTTAAAAGATAATATTGATATCTTCATGATAGCCTGTCTACAGTAAGATTATATTTCCATATTTTACTTTCTTCTTTATTTTTTGGTTTTCTTTCCCCATTTCCACATCCTCCATTCTCCTTCCCCTCACATCCTTTTGAAGAGGAGAGGGCAACTTACCCTGCAGCGTCACTGTGCTTGATAGAGTAGGACTGGATGTAATTTGTTCTGCTCAAGCATTTCTCTGTCCTGATAAACTTTTAACGTGCGTAAACCTCCAGAGAGCTAACAGCATTCCTCAGAGGTTATCCATGCTTTCAGGAGCAGTGACCTTTTGATTATTGTTACCAGATAAAACTACAGAATCTTTTAATGCTTTCTGAGATGATCCCTGACATGAATTTTGCAGTATAGTTGCAGTAAACTGAGATATATTTGTTTTTTATATCACCCTTTACACTCTAACAATTTGAGGCTAAGACAAATAGAAATTGCGTGAAATCACTATTTATTACAGTGCAGAAGATAATAAGTAGCACTAGAACTGTTCAAAATTGTCTTATGCCATTTAGAATCAAGTCCTGAAAGGTCACTTCAGATCAGTGTAGTCTCTCAGCTGGTGAAGAGGTCTGGCACAAGTATCTTAGACTTCTGAATATGAGTGAATGAGTAAATTCTAGATGTGTGTGTACATGAACACAAACACTTTTTTAAAAAAATAATTGAAACTGTATATAAAATAGAAGTATTGGTGCCAAGCAACGAATGCTAAAATAAAAAAAATGTGTAACTACTTAAAAAAATAAGTTATCTGTGGGTTAGCTGAAAATGAATCATTTTTACATTGTAGCAGGAGGTATGTCATCTGCCATCTACCTCTTTCATATTAAAAGTGCTAATCTAATATCTAAATTGTAGGAGTTGTTACAGCGGAGATGTTCCGACATATGCAGAATTCTGAAATAATCCGAAAAATGACTGAAGAATTTGATGAGGTAATCTAAAGAAGTGCTGATAATATATTGATACTAATTTTTTATTTTACCTACTCTGATCTTACTGGATCATGTTGCTACGGGTTTCTTTCAAGGGTAAGGTCAGCTGTTAAAATGGCAGAACTTTTATGAATGAAAATCTTCAACTCCCTTCTTTCACTGAACTTGTAAGACCAGGAAGTAAAGCTCTGCATGTGTATAAGTTGCTTTATTAATGGTTTAAGAAATTTCAAATTCAAGATGTTATAGTAGGTTGTTTTATGACTTAAGGACTTTGCTGTGTGATACATAAGCATCTGCCTGTAAACTTTACTATGGTCCTGAACTGAGCGTTCCTGAACGCGTTGACTAATTGTTCATTTGTTCTAGTGTAACCTGAAGTAGATTTCTAAGGGGTATGGGGCATAATTTTTTAAAAAAAAATTTTATAAGGGAGTAGGACAGAAGAAATTAGTAGTTATTTCAGTATATCTGGTTATGTGCATTTTTTATGGTAGGACTTGTAAAATGTTGTTGCTGCACATAACGAGCCCAAGCTACAAAGTAGATGCCTATTTGTGGAATCACATTCTTCTGATGTAGCGTTTTTTATGGCACCGGAGATTTTGGCTTTAAAGTTGTACCCATCTCTCTTAACTCTTCACTTAATAAAATAACTTTTAAAATGTTTGAAAGTTTCATGTTTCCCTTTTTATTTGTTAATAGGATAGTGGAGATTATCCGCTAACAATGGCTGGTCCCCAGTGGAAGAAGTTCAAATCCAGTTTTTGTGAGTTCATTGGAGTACTCGTCCGACAATGTCAATATAGCATCATATATGATGAATATATGATGGATACTGTCATTTCACTGCTTACGGGGCTGTCAGACTCACAAGTCAGAGCATTTCGGCACACTAGCACACTGGCAGGTCAGTGAATTATTTTTATCTGTGTCTTGCTTCTGTTTTGTGTTGTGTTGCACAGGAAAGGATTGTTCTGGTTGAACTTCTTGATATTTGACATTCAACTCACGTTTCGTTGTGTGACACAGTCCTCGTCTAGTGCAACTGAGTTTTTGCCACAGTGGAAATAGTTTGTGGTAGCTTTGCTGGAACTGGCTGATTGACAGCTAGCTTCAGTTTTGAGCTACCTTCAGTTTTGACTGTCTGATCAGTTGTTCTGTTTCACTGAGCATCTCTCTTGAGGAGCACGCTGTGCGTTGGGGTGCTGCTGTGAGACTCCCACTAGCCAAGGCATTTATTGTGGAAAGGAACAAAACCTTTTATTTCAGGAGAAAATACTGATTGTGCTGTGTCATCAATTGGACTGTTGTACCATATGACTAATGGCAAATTTTAGTTCTCAAAAACCCAAGTTTTTACTGCTTTTAAAAATGTTGAGTTTTACCTGAATAAAAGTTGCAGAAGTTGCCCTGTTGCATGTTAATTTGTCACACAAAATAATTTTTATCAGTAGTCTGCACTTGTTCATGTCAGTAGTTGATTCTGTTGACGATGTGTAATTACTTGTGCATTTCGTATGAGATTACAGTTTGTATTCTTGAAGACTGTGTTTTATATGGGACAGAAACAACCAACAAAATCCTTGCATCCATATTTACTGTTGTTTGCAGTATTTTTGGCTTCTATGATTAGCTCTGACTTGTTCTTTTCATCTTGATATTCTTGGAGATCAGAGTGTGTGGTGATATTTTGATATATCTGCATGTCTTTATGCCTTACTCATCAACTTTATGCTAGTGATATACACAATAATGTCCTGTGCGTGCTCTGCCAATGCAAGCCCCTTCAAGCCTTGCTTTTGGAACAACAAGCATCCTGTTGACCACCTCCTGGTTTGTGGAATGGACATTTGTCTGCACCCTTTTAAAAAGGGTTGATTTAGAAATAAAAGCAGGCAAAACCCCCTACCCAAGTCTGCTTTACATCTTGATCAGTTCTCTGGCTTCTAATTGGCTAATGGCATTTCTCTGCTTCAGCAAATAAAGGAATATTTAAAGAAAACTGCCCCTCATTAAAAATAAATGGAGGGGAAAAGAATGGTGTGATACTGAGGTGTTGGTTGTCTAAGACATTTCCTTTTGTAGGAAGAAACTTTTTGTATGTTTGATGTTGAATGATTTAGTAATATCTGTCTACTAACAGATTCTAATAACGGAATCCTTTTAATATTTCCTGGACTATGTTTGTAAATCTTACGAACGTAAACGTTCCATTTTTGGGGGGAAGTATATCCTGTATCTCAATTCAGCAATAATGCTTATAGTATTAAAAAACTGTCAGAAACAAAAGAACAAAATGTCAGTGTTTTATCTATTGTATGATGAGTAATGACGCAGTGATTAGTAAAACGCTGCTAAAGTCCTGAAGTTTGCGTATCAAGAAATTTGCAGTGAGTGTGTTTTCATAAATACAGAAAGGGTTGGCAGGAAGGAGATGTCAATATTTTTGTTTATAATTTTTCTTAGATCGGGTAAACTTTTTAAATAATTTTTATTCTTTTCACTTTTTTATAGCCATGAAGCTGATGACTGCTTTAGTGAATGTGGCATTAAATCTTAGTATTAACATGGACAATACACAACGGCAGTATGAAGCAGAACGAAATAAAATAATTGGGAAACGAGCTAATGATCGTCTGGAACTCTTACTACAGAAAAGAAAGGAGGTTAGTGCAACTGTCTGTAGCTGGTGTGCATAGGATGAGTATTGCTAAATGGCAATTAATAATTAATCTTGTTCTATAATTTTTTTTGTAAAGGTAGTTATTAGTCCCCCTGTTTCATTCTTTAAGTTGTTCATATTTAATGTTCAAACAACTTAATTACTTTGAAAGGTGCTTCTTGCCATCTGTTTTTCTGTAAAAAGAAACATAGACTCTTAAATTTTTCAGGTAGTGCTGGCTTAATGAAGTTAGCAAGAGAGACTGCAGTCAGTAATACATAATTTTTTGTTGTATTTCTTGACTAGTTTCCTAAGCTGAGCTCAATATGTAACAAAAATTACTATACATTGACTGGTTTTGGCTTCCAGAGAAGAACCCCTCAATCTTGGGACAAAATGCTGCTTTTATGATGTCAATACCAATCTCAGCAGAAAGTGTGTTAAAGGCTTTAGATTAGTTTTTTTTCTTCTACAGAAAACACTATCAACATTGAAAATGCAATCTACTTCTGTTTTCTTTCTTTTTTGTGTAAAAGGGACTTGCTGATTCATTGCTGACAGTGCTGTCTTTTTGAAAGCCCTAATTCATTCAGGTTTAAGTTTTTTATTTTGGGGGAACTAGTGTTTGGTGGTGTTTGTTTGGGGTTTTGTGGGTTTCTTTGGTGTTTTGTTTGTGTGTTGTTTTTAGACATTAGAGATGACCTTGTCATCATCAAAGGAAACATCCCATCTTTGCTCTTCAACTTTTGTACTGTTACCTGTTAGTGTTAGCGTTTTTACTTTCTTGATAATCCACATAAACTCTAACAACTTTGTCTTCTGTTCATCTCACAAAGATCTTGCAGCTTGAGACTCATCCCTTAAACACCCAATAAATGTAGCTGTGCTAGATGCATGTGCAAGACAAGTCCTATAATAAGTAGCGTGTAGATACCCAGAAAAGGCAGTGGTGTGAGAATCAAGGCTTTTCCCGGTCTCAGTTGCTCTTGTGTATATTGGCTTTTAGGACTTCTTACCAGCTTGTCTAGTTTTGGTTTTGCTTTTCCGTTTTTCTTGTATTAAATGAAAGTAAGCTTTGAAGTAACATTCAGTTGTTTGTTTTATTTCAGGTTTTGTTTCATTTATAACTCAGTTTTATCCAGCAATAAAATTCACTTTATTAATTCCCCCCACCCCCTGTCTTTTGTTGTAACATTTTGATTTTTTTCCCCTCTTCCTACTTCAGGGGCTACTGTGGGCAAGTGTTACATTTAGGCCCAGAACATGTTAAATACTTTGATTTGTTAGTCCTTTTCTCCTGCTGCTTAGTCTTTTTCTTCTTACTGTATTTCCTTATAGTTTTTCCTTTCTTCTGTAAGTTCCTAAATCTTGTGATGCTATGGAAATTGCTCATTCTTGCTGTCATTTAGCAATATATGACCTTTACAAAGGTCCTTTACCTTTTATATCCATTCCCCTGCACAGGTGGGTGTGTTGGTCGGTGTGTCTTCCCCCCCCATCTGGGTTATATCTCTGGTGGTTTCTTTGGGTGGTTGGGGGGTGGTTGATTGTTTTGTTGTTGTTTCATCCAATCCAGTAAAATGTCGACCTCCTCAGTCATTGAATATTCTCATTACCATAGTTTCAATTTGTCCCACCTTTGTAGTTCAAACTGCAAAAAGAATGTGCTTGTCTGCTGACGATATTTAGTTATTTTCAAATCTTTTAACCAACTTCCTTGCACTTTCAAAGCAAATGCTGTTTTCTGTGGTTTAGAACACTGCGTGTTTGCAATTCATTTGAATGTCTTGCTCTTGTGTTGTCACTCTGAGAATGGATTTGTCTCCTCTATTAATTTAAGCTCCATATTTGTAAAGTATTTTTTTTCTGCAATACCTTACTTAGTTTCTGCATTTTTTTTCTCTTTAAGTAATGGATGAGGAGGAAAGAGGTATTCAAAACTGGTCATGTCGCCGTTTGCAAAGTTCTTCTGTATCTTTTTAGATTTGCAAATTCTTTTTAGATTTACAAATTTAGATTACAAATTCTTTAATGAAAAGAAATGATGCCTTGTAATGCAGTTCACATGATTTGAGTATTGTTCTGATAATTCATGTTCAGAAAAACATAGCAAGTATATTAAAAATCAGGCTGAATATCGGGCTTTAAAAGTTACTGGAAAATTAAATCAAGTTTTCTTATAAATAACTTAGGTTTCTGCAAGCTCCTTCTTAAGATGTCTTTGTTACAGTAGAACAGTTTTCCAGTGGTCAGCATTACTAAAATTTGTATGTGGTGGTAGATCCAATTCCATAAGTAATAGCATATTGTACTATGAAACAGATATGTGAATATTTCAGGAAAGGATTTAATGGCCACACTTGCCAATGTTAATTTAGTTTGTCTAGCATCAGCACGACCTGATCTGTGAAAATGCTACTCACTGTTCATATACCCTGTTCATTCTTTCAGCTTCAGGAAAATCAGGATGAAATAGAAAACATGATGAATGCAATATTTAAAGGTGTTTTTGTGCATAGATATCGGTAAGTTTCTCTTAATAAGTAATTTGTAGTTTGACTAATCTATTTTGGAAGCTGGTGAGGGTTATTTCTAAATAATAATCTGTTTGATCCTATTGCGCCACGTCTCTCTGCAGAGATGCAATTGCTGAAATAAGAGCTATCTGTATTGAAGAGATTGGAATATGGATGAAGATGTACAGTGATGCCTTTCTCAATGACAGCTACTTAAAATATGTAGGGTGGACTATGCATGATAAGGTAAGCTGCACTGAGGAAAAGGAACAGAATCATGAAGCATAACTCCATGTTTTTGGTCTTGCCAGACTAGGTTCTGATCTCTTAATTGTTTTAATCAGTCACTGCTTTTCTTCTCACTTAGAAGCACTGGTGTTTCAACATATATATAAAATGGGTGTGAATCTTTTGAATGGTTTTAGAGAGTATGCATAGAATCCCAGAACGGTAGGGGCCTGAAGGGACCCCTGGAGATCACCTGGTCCACCCCCCTGCCAGAGCAGGGTCACCCAGCGCAGGTTGCACAGGAACACGTCCAGGCGGGTTTGAATATCTCCAGGGCAGGGGCCCCCCCTCCTCTCTGGGCAGCCTATGCCCCTTCTCTGCCACCCTCACAGCAAAGAAGGAACTTCCTGTGTTCCAGTTTGTGCCCATTGCCTCCTGTCCTGTTGATGGGCACCACTGAAAAGAGTCTGATTTTTAAAGAACTGTTATTTGTAAGAATTTTATTTATTTATTTATTTATTGCAGATACAGACTTCTGCTTTATAATACTTAACTATTTAAAATTACTGCCTTTCCCATGGAATAATCCAGTCATGTAGCCTAACAGTTTCTTTGTTTTCTCAAGTTAAGAAACTTTTTAGCATTCTCAGCTAGCTGCAAAAAGCCATGGAAAAAGTCCCCTTTTGTGCTGATGAGTGCCTCAAGCTGTTACTTACCAGCCAGAGATTATTCTCTGCCTGGAGTGGTCAACAGATGCAGTTTACGAATACTCCTTGATTCATTGTTGAATCAGCACGTGTCTCAGTTCTTGCATTGGAGACTGCAAGTTACCAAATCTGTGATAAAACAAATGAGGGATGCTTGCTCATGCTATGCTGCTCATTGGTTTGGTATCACAAAAGAACCACTGGCAGTGGGGTGATAAACTGCGTGAAGTCAGTTGTACTAGACTTTTCAAAAGTATTTCTGTATCTGTACCTTAAAATGTGTTCTCTGCTAAAGTAGATCTTGTACTTCAGGAGGAATATTTCTCTCTGTACCTACTTGGTAATTCTGATGTAACAAAAGATGGTTGTTAATGACACAGATATTACTAGTTTTAAGTGAACGGAAAAACATAGAATTCTATTTAGAAATATCTTGGGCATTTAGAGTACATCTTCAAAGAATGAACTGCAGTAAGACATAGGGCTCTTTTGGTTGGGTGGGGTTTTTTCCTTCATTGGCTTGTTACAAACAAGGACATATTATGATGTCGTTAACGCGATTATTTATAGTATATCTTGGTGACATTTAATCTTAGTCTTTGAACTAATTCAGACTGCAAAAGAAACTTGTCTTGTATGACTTGAAGATCACACCTGTATCCTATACTTGACTTTTAATGCAGTTCTTAATTTTATTTTAGCAAGGGGAAGTAAGACTCAAATGCCTAACTGCTTTGCAAGGGCTTTACTATAACAAAGAGCTTAATTCCAAATTGGAACTCTTCACCAGTCGGTTCAAGGTTAGTGTAACTTCATATTTTTAAGTACATAGGATTTTTTTTTTTTAAGTTGTGTTGCACTTCTTTCCTCGTTGAAAATACTTTCTTTTGTGTTCTTAGGATAGAATTGTGTCTATGACTCTTGACAAAGAATATGATGTTGCAGTCCAAGCAATAAAATTACTCACTCTTGTTTTACAGTAAGTACATGTGTATCTACTTATCTGACCTACAACAAAGACTAACACTTAAAAGTATTTCTCATACCTGGGTGAGGTCAGCAGAATTCAGATAATCTAAAGTCTAGAGGAATTTCTATGCATCTCACACTTGAACAAATCGGAATTTCAAAAGTAATCCGGCTAGAACAGTGCTGTTACACTTACTTAACTGTGGTAAATAAGTAAAGGCTAGAAACTTAGCTTCAAATTAGGGAAGCTGAATTCTATCATGGAATATTTGAACTGAAGAAATATAGGATGTATTGAACAAAACACAGTAGTTGAACTTTTGAGCATAACCTTCAACCAAACACACTTTATCAGTAAATTTTGTTTAGGAGGACTTTGGAACTAAGCTATCTTGTTTTGGATTTAGGATGGTAAATTGAAGGAAAAGGTTTAGATTCTCATTTATTTCCATCTCGCTCATTAGAGTTCATACTCTATTGACTCAGCTTTTTTTCCTCTTTCCTTTCCATCTCCCCTTAGGAGTAGTGAAGAAGTTCTGACTGCGGAAGACTGTGAAAATGTCTACCATCTGGTTTATTCAGCTCACCGGCCAGTAGCAGTTGCTGCAGGGGAATTTCTTTATAAAAAGTAAGAGAAATTACAGTTAACTTCTTATTCCTGTAGATTTTAGTATGTGTATTAATACTATGATTCTCATTAGTTTTAATTAAGAAAAGGAAGAACTGAATAATGAAGTGGCCTTAAGAAATAACTTTCAGAAAATGTGACACTACTGTAGTTTTTGAACTGTTGTAGTTTTTCCAAATGGGAACGAGTAATTTTGAAGGCTGTGCTTTAAATGGTTATACCTACAGGGAATATAATAAAAACAGTCCTCTCTTCTCGTTTCCTGTCCTTTGTGAAACTTCTTAAAATGCTTATGTAATTTGGTAGCTGAAACTTGTGCTTGCATCATAAGAATATTTTCCCATATTTAGTTTCTGCCCTGTTGGCTCATATGACTGTTTAAAGAGAGATTCAACACATACATCAGATGAGTAGGGCAACAAAATAGAGTTTCCATCTAAACTTTTCAGACCTTCCTCCAGTAGTTTGTTGCTGCTTTAAAGTCTCCTATGGGAGGTTCAGAACATGTAGTTTGCTAAAGAGGAGCGTGGGACCTCAAGCATCTGCAATTATCACTGACGTTTGTAAAGTATTTTGTTATAATTACACATTGCACTGGAAACGGTCAGTGAAATACCAACTCAGCATACATGAAAACGTTCAATTGATACTTGTCCCAAATTACTTCCTTTCAAAATAAAATGTGGCGCCAAACAGCAAAGTATTAAGTGTGTGCCTGTAAAAGCAGTATCTTGATATGAATTGACTGTGGCAAAAGCAATGAGGAAGAAACTGGTCCTGAAATAATTTTTCTTTCAGGCTTTTCAGCCGCAGAGATCCTGAAGATGATGGAATACTTAAAAGGAGGGGAAGACAAAGTCCAAATGCTAATCTTGTGAAGACATTAGTGTTTTTCTTTTTGGAAAGTGAAGTGAGTTTGAGTTTCAGGGATATCCTTGTTTTGTGGTGTATATTTTGTAGCTTTGGTTTTGCTTGGGTTTTTGTGGTGGATTGGGTTTGGTTTGGGTTTTTTGTGGGGTTTTTTGCTTGTTTTTCGTGGGTTGGTTGGTTTGTTTTAAAATTAATTTGTTGTTGTTTTTCTTTCCCCACCTTACTGGTTAATAACGATGAATCTGTCTTGGTTTTCCTATTACCTGAGCAACCTGTGGGTTGAAAGACTGCTTTGTATGATTGTGTTTAATTGAAGGATTGTCCAGTACACAGTGTTGAGACAGTCTGTAGGGTCTACTCTGACGAATATTTTTCCATCATTCTTCATGCTAATATATAGGTGGAAAGAAATTGTGATTTAGGAGCTTTATAAGGCAGGATGGGGAAAAAAATTCTTAAACAAAATCCTCTGTTCCTCTAAATTCTGACAAATCTTGTAGCAGTTGGTCTGGATTCATCTTTTTAAGTTAAGGGGGGAAGCAAGGCTTCTGTTGAACCAGAGAGCTCGCAATATTTTCTCATTTTGCCACAGAGAAATATACCCTGTATTGTAATAAGTTCTATAACAAACTTTATTGCTGATAAAGAAAAATACTTAACATGTTCTCATTTTAGTTGCATGAACATGCTGCTTATCTTGTGGACAGCATGTGGGACTGTGCAACAGACCTCTTGAAGGACTGGGAATGTATGAACAGTCTTCTGTTGGAGGAGCCTCTCAATGGAGAAGAACGTAAGAGATTTTCCTAGATCTTTCTTTATATTGCTATGCAGTTTCTGTTTAGTCTTGATTTATAAGGAAATAAGATGTTTACATTTATGAGTCCCCATATATTCCCTATTTTTACAAGGCTACAATAGATCACTAATAGTAATTATAAAATGTGAGGAAGAGTAGAAAGAGATCGCTTCTGGTATGGGAACAAGACACAGAAGAACAATGGTGGGAAGGAAGGAGGGAGAAGAGAGAGGGATTAAGCATACAGTGTCAAGTTCCACAGATTCAGGCTGCACGTCTGGCATTAGAGAAACTTAAGTTGCTTGTGAAACTAGTTCGTTTATTCAGTGTTAAAACTACCCTATGGAAAATATCATCATTTCTTTAAAGACAGTAAAACCAAACCAACCCTCTCGCATAATTCTGTAATTCGTGGGTCCTAGTAAATGGACCTCTGAAAAATAACAAGGTACTAAAATGACTGTAAGATTTGAGATTCTTTCATCCTGTCCTGTTACTCATCCAGTGACACTTCCTCAATTTTAAGTATTTTCGTGTGTTGTTTTATAAGGTGCTTCTCTATCACCTGTGCCACCACTCCCCCTGGAAATGAACTCTTGGCATAAATGTCTCTCTTTTTGTCTTTAAAAATATAAGCATATTTTGATCCTTAGGTAATAATACTTGTGGAAAGTGATAAATCAAGCTGTGTATTAACATGTGTTTCTTAAATTTCAGCTTTAACGGATAGACAGGAAAGCGCACTGATTGAAATAATGCTTTGTACAATTCGGCAAGCAGCTGAATGTCATCCTCCTGTGGGAAGAGGAACAGGGAAAAGGGTAGGAAGCAAAAAGCTACCTCGTCTAGAGATGTGGGAATGGCTACGTGGGGATAGCGTGGGAAGAAGGAAAAGATTGTAGGTGGTTGCTGCTGAAGGGGCTGAATTCAGAAATTCAGCTTTGGTCTCCATGGCCTCCAGTATCTGACTACCCTGGCTAGTTCACCTTTTCTGGACTTCAGCACATGCTTAATACTGTTCGGACTACTGCAGTTGTTTTTGCTATTAAAGGTGATACAAAATGGATTTTGAAAGAAGTATTGGTTAGAAAGGAGAACAAAAATCAGTGTTTGGGAAAGCTAAAGCTATTTTCAATTTGAAAGAGCAAAATGAGGGAAGGGAATATATAGTCTTTTTGGAAGGAAGACAGTCCACCAGTTGGCTTTTCTATGCTTGTATGGAGTTTGGGCAGCCCTCTTTTACTGGGACATTAAGCAGGGAAGGGAACTGCTTTCAAGACTGGTGCAGCTTTTGATAAGAAACCCAGTGAGGTCCATGTGAAGATCAGATTGATATATGAATTGAAGAAATATCATGAGTAATCATATCTAAGGAGAAAGGTTTGCTGTTCTTTCATTGTCAAGAAAAGCATTTCGATCATGGTATTTTGTTCAGGGAAGGTAGATTCCCTTCTGTTTTCAGGATAATCTCAGTAGTATTAGGTGTAACATTAAATTGCATTTTTGAGTCCTGAATGTTTGTGGGGTTTTTTGGTGTGTTTGTTTTGTTTCTGTTTTGTGTGTTGGGGTGGTTTTTTTGTTTGTGGGTTTGGGTTTTTTTGGGGGTTTTTAGTTTTTTGTTTGTTTGTTTTTACATTGATATTTTACGGTAATATTAGAAGGTCTATGTGCCTAATTGTCATTTAATTAATGGTAATGAAACTTTGCACCAGAACTTTTAGTTGTAAAATCCTCACAATGCTGATATTTTAGGTGCTGACAGCAAAAGAAAAGAAAACCCAGTTGGATGACAGGACAAAAATTACGGAGCTTTTTGCAGTGGCACTTCCTCAGTTGTTAGCAAAGGCAGGTTTAATTCCATTTCTTACTGATTGAGTGTTGTTGAAATGTTAACAAGTATAGTTTCTGTAATTAACTGTATGGCTTGCACAAGTCTTCATTTCTTTCTTGTTAGTCTTTATTAATATTTGATTGTTCTACAATGAGTTGTGCTATCCAAGACTTTTTAATTTGAACTTTTTTCCTTGTCAATTTTACAGTATTCTGTAGATGCAGAAAAAGTCACCAACTTATTGCAGTTGCCACAGTACTTTGATTTGGAAATTTATACAACGGGGCGATTGGAGAAGGTATGGTAATGTTCAGTAACACTTAACACAGAAGGAGAAAACCCAGAATTTACACTTAGTCACTGGAATTTCAGTAACCATTGTAAGTGCTGGGGGTTTTTTGTGTATAAGTGAGGCTTTATTTATTGTAACCCTTACCAGCCTCTGGACTTCAGAGCTGGGCTGGCTGCTATTTTTAGAGATGCTGAAAGTTTGAGTTTTCTAAGGCCTGTCTGGCGTTTTTAAACAGATAATCTTGCCAGTTAGATGAACCTTATGCGAGAGCATTTATTGTTGGGTAAGGTCATGTTTGAGGTATGCTCTCTGACAGACAAAGCTTGTAGAAATAGCTAAGTTTTCTTTTTCTAATCACTGAAACTAATAAGCCACCATCTTCATTGCGTGAAAAGGGGAAAAACTACCAGATCACAAATTATGTAGTTTCTGTTTTCATTTTACCTGCTGTGGTGATGAAGTTGATGCAAGCGGTTCTGGTCTCTATTTTCTCCTCTTCGGATGCACTATTTTGCTATGTTGTAAAGCAAGTAGCTGGAAATCATTAGTGTCAAAAAAGTAATCAAATGTTTAGTTGACATCGTAGCCTAGCGATGAGAGCAGCAGTGAGCAACTCGGGTTGAGGGGAGGTGTATATGAACAACGGGTTGGTTTCAGTGCTGACACTTGAGTGTTATGAAACTAAATCTTAAATTATACAGGTTTTAAGACCATGTATAAATGTTTGTGTGGGAGACAAATGCCTCTGTGTTGTTCAGTTGTCAGTGCAAATTCAAGTTTCAGATAAAACCATATTGCAAATAAGGTTGCATATAAAACCATAAAACCAATTGCAAATTTTTAATGACTTTTAAAAATGCATTGAATCTTTAGCTTTCGACGAGCTCCTAGTTAATGTATGCTAAATAGCTTTTTAATTTACTCTGAAGCTTCACTGGCTTTCTAGAAGTGTTTTGTGTTCTGTATCACAGTTACAAAAGTAATAAATTGTATATATCTTGCAAAATTCCTCAAGGTTTATTTAATATGTGTGTGTGTGTATATATACATAAATACATATTTTTTTTCCATGCCTCATCTTTCTTGTAGCATTTGGATGCCTTACTGCGACAAATCCGGGATATTGTGGAGAAGCACACAGATATAGATGTTTTGGAAGCCTGTTCAAAAACATACCATGCGCTTTGTAATGAAGAATTCACCATCTTTAACAGGGTTGACATTGCAAGAAGTCAGTTAATAGATGAATTGGCAGACAAGTTTAATCGACTTCTTGAAGACTTCCTGCAAGAGGTATTTTAATGTGCAAGATCAACTTTTCTTGCCCCTGTAAATATTTCCAGCATGCTTTTTTGCCTTCCTGTGCAAGTCAGTGAGTTAGGGATGGGAGCTTCCTCTGACTTTCAAAACTGTTAAGCAAGATAATAAAGCAGTGTCATTGCTGTGAACTTAGACTGTTCTTATATTAGGAAAGTGAGTCTTTAATTTTAGTCTCCTTTTGACAAGTGTCTTTTGGGAATTTGATGCAAGTTTCAGATAAACTATGAAATTATGTGAACTTTTTCCCCTTTAGGTTTTAAAGTTTATGTATTTGGGTTTTAAAGCCTCATAATTCTACTAGGATTCTCCTCAGATGTACTAGTGTTGCTAGTCTTGCCTGTGATTGCATGTTGCTGTTGTTAAACATCAAAATCTATAGAAAACACTCCCACTCCCTTCCTCAGTGCAAGCAGATGCAGTTAATAGCTTAAAAATCACTTTGTTCCCACACTGCTAATCTGAAGAGTGAGAATTTTCTGATACAGTATTTTACTTCACTATATGGGATTTCTGACATTCAGACAAAACTTGTTTCTCCTCCTCCTCATCTGTGATAAGGAGCAAGGCAAGTGCCTTTTTGACGACTTCATTCTCTGCACTTCTGAGATGCAGACTTAGTTTATCAAGCTTTGCTCTTGTTTTCTGGCTTATTGGCCTGAACTGGGACTCCACTCTAGAAACCCTAGACATATGTGGACTATGTAAGAAATGTGCCTAGTAATCCATTTATTTTCTCCCTGTGAGAAAAAGAATGAGAGGTAAAGCAAGGAAATTAAATGTCAGACAGTTGGCTTCAAGGAAGATGGGAAATACTCTGGCAGAAGTGTTGAAATCCATAGCGCTTTGATAAGGTTGTGCAACTACAGAGCGGTAAAATGCACCGGACTTGCAGTACCTCTGGTAACACTGAGGAGGTGTTTCTGTGACCTTAGATAGTTTATCCTATGTACTTCCACAGATGCTGCTTGAACCCTTTCTGGTTTACTCCTTTTCTTTCTCCAAATGCAAGTTTGTCAGAGCTTGTGGGAAAATTAGAACAAAACACTTCCCTCAACTAAAGACTTTTTTTTCTGTGATTAAAGTGAGATTGAGGTGCTGACCTGTGGCCTGTCTAGCCCAGTATCTATTGTCTGACAGTGGCCTCTGCTGGATTCTTCAGAGAAGATTGAAGCACCTACATAATACATTGTATTCTGCTATCCTCGGCTTGTTTCTTTTTTTTTCCTTCCCCTTCCTCCCTGCCATCCCTCCCCTATTTCTCCTTGAGCCGCAGGCGATTTCTAAACGTGAACTGCTAGCTTCTCTGTCTCAAAATCTTTAACTGTTCTAAAAACAAATGTTTCATTGATAAATAATTTAGATGCAGTTCTCTCCGGTTGGTTGTTGGTGGGGGGGGGGTTTGGGGTTCAGTGTGGCGGGGTGCTTTTTATTTCTGTTTGTTTTGGTTTTTTAAATGTTCTTAAGTTACCTAGCTTGCTTAGCATACGTTGCTTGGGAGAATTTACTATATGATTATTAAATAGGGGGAGGAACCTGATGAAGATGATGCATATCAAGTCTTGTCAACACTGAAGAGAATCACTGCTTTTCACAAGTAAGTAGGCTTCTGCAAACACCTGTCAGGGTTCGTGGTGTGGCGGGTGGTTTTTGTCTGGTTTTAAATTGATGCCTCTTAACTGTTTCATACAACTTGGAGGGGTCTTTTTGTTTAGTGTGAATCATTGAGAGTTGTGCAGAACACAATGTGTTTCACATATATGAAGAAATACATACAAAACTGAAATCTTCCGGGTTGTGTGGGGGTTTTTTTGGTGTTTGTTTTTGTTGGTTTTTTTTTTGG
>KL264326.1:10564-21643 GCA_000699545.1 Podiceps cristatus | reverse complement strand
TGTCAAAGGCTTAAAGCAAAGCCCTGTTAAATGTTGGTACCATTTTTTCAGACATTCTGAAATTATGGAGCTGGGGAGTTTATTATTCTTTGTCTATCCATAACTATATAATAATAAAAACTGCCTCTCCTTCTTCGATGGTTTATTGAACTCTTGAATTTTTAATTGAATTTTACTTTAAATGAAATAGATACTTAAAATAGGATTTATATCAGTGCACTCCTCTGTTGAAAGTTACACAAGCAAACTTTCTCTATTTAGCTGTTCTGGACTAATACAGAATGTCTTGACATTTTCATCTATATTAGCTTCATTTGAAAACATACATTTTAATTCTTGCCATTTGAAACCACCCATGTAACGAATAGTGTCCTAAAATTGCTTCTGCAGTGCCTTTCGGGGTGATTTAATAACAGCTTAACCCTAACCAAAAGAATTAAATTCTCACGAACCTATCATTAAGTTAAAAAATGCCAAATACTCAGATGCTTAGTATAAGTTTGCATGAAAGACTGTTTACTGAAAAAAATGAAGCCATCACTGAATAACTTGTTAACCACATGTTGCACAAATTTAAGAATAATCTTCCTTAATGTTGAAGGAGGCCAACTACAGCCTGTTGTCCAGGGCTAGGCCATCAGAGAATTCAGCCAGTCTCTGTCCTGTGTTTGTTCTCTTCCACATAGCCTTCTGCCATGACAGAGTGTAGATCAGGACCTATATGAGCACTTCATTGTCACATAACTGGATCAGTTGGAAAACTGATAGAACTCAGGCATTGCCCATCATATGACAGTTTTCAGAGACCAAAAAAACCAGGATGCAATGGGGCTGCATAATTTTTTCCTCATATCCAAATGGCTATCTGTCATGACCAGAGAGAGAGAGGAATCGGTGCTATATTTTTGTGGTAAGGTGGATGCATTTTCTGCCTTGTTTCAGGGAAATCCTTTAGTACCTTCATGAAAGTCAGAAGGCCCACCCATAATAAAAATTTGGAAGCAACTGCTTCAAAATGATCTTTGAAGAACATAGCATGATAAGCTTGTCATATTTTGTTCTGCCTTATCTTTTGTTGTGTTTGTAAATTGAAGGCTAACTAATAATTTTCATAAAGTTGTATAATGCTCCAAGACAATTGCAAAAGTAGTTTTGAAAACTAATAGGTTGTTGCTGTTTTATCTAAAACACTAGAAACCTCAGCTTTAACAAAAGAACAATGTGTTTTTCACTGAGGAAAATCAGTGAGGCAGAAATATAGAGTCATTCTTTCTTGTATTTTCAACAATAAAAAATTTGTGTAATAAACAGTGAGAAGCTAATATCTAAAAGAACAGGGAGAGACACTCAAGGGAGGAGGCAGAGTAGGTACATCAAAAGGTCAATGGAGGTTTCTAAAACCCACTGCCACTACCAAAATTGAATTTTGACTCAAATGCAGAACTAGTGGAGATATATGATTTTGTTTTCATTATATTTGTTACATTTCTGAGGGGCTAATTTTCAGAACATATTGGAGTTTGAAAAAGCTTGAGTTTAGTAAGGTTATGAAGAAAAGCTCTAGAGCAGCTTAGGTGAGACTATATGAGGTCTTATATTGTACTGAGATAGTAACAAGTACAAAAGTGAAAGGGGGAAAATTATCAAAGTCTCAAAATACACCTAATTTAATATTGGTAGCATAATATGGTATTTAATGTTAACGATTAGAACCTATCTTCAGTTTCTTACAGTTAGGAAAAGCACTCAATACTTCAGCAGTTCTTCATCTTAATTTCCAAGCAGGTCATGAGGATATTTTTAAAGCTGATGTGAGTTATATACATAATGGATTTTTAGGGAATGTAATAGAACATTAAATGTATAAGCTGATACCGGTATTCATGTTTAATTTTCCTATAAAAGTGACAGATGGGTTGTTTTAACAAATTCTCAGGAGAAAGCATTAAAAAGAGTGATGAAATGAATATGCAATTCATAGGAGACTGTTGTGTAAAGGGCAGTGTTGAGGAAGTTAGGGGCCTTCTCTTTCAGTAAGTTTTTAGTGAATTAAGACAGTATATGTGAAAGACCAAGTAAAGCCTGCAAGTCGAAATGGCTTTGTTCTTCCTTTTTTTGTGCAATTAAATACTCCAGTAAGAAATTACCAGCTAGCTTGTGCTAGTTTTACATTACTTTGTTATATATACTCAACAAACTATGGTCTCAAAAAAATTGGAGTGAAACTGGTATTGTGATTCCAGGATTCATCCGAAATCAAAATGCAAAACTAAATACTGTATGTTTCTTACACTTTGAGCAGTAAGTAACTTTTTGTTGTATACCTTTTTAATAATGTGGGAGGGAAGACCTTGTCCTTCATTTTGCTGTCAGTCATAAACCAAAGTATCTATATTAATCTTTCACTTAGCTTTTCTCATATTTTTGCTTGGTAGTTGAGTGCAGTATGAGATTGAAATGAAAAACACATGAAAGTTCTGACAAATGTACTACGCCTGGGAATGATTATGGAGGCAGACATCCTGTGTGTTCTGGAAAGCAAGGTGCCATGTGACAATTTGGAAAACTTTTTTTTCCCAAAGGATAGGGTTTTCTTTTCACATTTGTGCCTTGAAAGATTTTCCAATAAAGGTATAAATTCCATAACTGGGTCTCACAATTGCAGAGCAGAGGGGGAGAATCACGTCCCTCAACCTGCTGGTCACACTTCTTTTGATGCAGCCCAGGATATGGTTGGCTTGCTGGGCTGTGAGTGCACATTGCTGGGTTGTGCTGAGCTCATCAACCAGCACCCCCATGTCCTTCTCCTCAGGGTTGCTCCCAATACATTCTCTGCCCAGCCTATATTTGTGCTTGGGATTGCCCTAACCCATATGTAAGACCTTGTCTTGTTGAACTTCATGAGGTTCATATGGGCCCACCTCTCAATCCTGTCAAGATCCCTTTGAATGGCATCCCTTCTATGAAGTGTGTCAACCACACAGCTCGGTGTTGTTGGCAAACTTGCTGAGGGGGCACTCAGTCCCACTGTCCATGTCATTGACAAACATGTTAAACAGCACCAGACCCAATACCAACCCTTGAGGAACACCACTCGTTGCTCATCTCCACTTGGACATCAAGCTGTTGACCATAACTCTTTGAGTGCAACTGTCTGGCCAATTCCTTATCCACGGAGTAATCCATCTGACAAATCCATGTCTCTCCAATTTCGATACAAGGACATTGTGCAGGACAGTGTTAAATGCTTTGCACAAGTCCAGGTAGCAAAATGACACCATCTCTTGAAATTACTGAATACATTTGGATTTTCAATGGCTGTAATGGAATGGAAATAAGTAATAAAAATGTCAATGTGAGAGCAGCAGTACCTCTCAGAGTCTGAGTTACTCAGGATTTGTACATAAAACTGTGTTTATTTTGTATTTATTATTTATTTGTATTTAATTTGTTTCCAGGTTGAACTAGTCTTGTCAAAGCAAGAGCTGTATCTGGCAGCATGGTTTATAGTACCCAATAAAATCTTGTTATGCTAACTACACTACTGCTTTTTATATTGACACAGTAACACAAATACTAAAAGCAGTAACTTAGCTAAGTGAGGATTTTACAGAAATTCCAGTACTTTTGACATGATTGGGTAGACAGAGTTGTCTCAGAAGAGTGGTGCCTTAACTGAACATCTTATGGACAATAGAAAAGTATCATTATAGTTTTAATCTGGTGTCAGAAAAGGAGGGATATCTGAATTCCTTCAAAGCTAACAAGGTCATATGAAATACCATGTATAAAACAAAGAATCTGTTGTATAACATAATAGTTTTCCTGAGTTTATTAACTGGAAATCACATGTTCTTTTTTAGAATTCTAACCTGATTCATCAGAAGGTGTCTCCTCCTGTGGAGCAACAAGGATCTCCAGTCTTATCATTCATTACTCTGGAACAATTCAATGCCATTCGTCTAGTGCAAAGTGTCCATCAGTCACTTGCTTCTCTAAGTAAAGTTATCAGAGGTACCTCATTACTGAGTTCTGAAGTACAAAGACTAGCAAGCGCTCTGCTAAATCAGAAGGTAAGTCATTTTGTCATGCATTTACATTATAGGCAATGAAAAAAAACCCCAAGGAAACTGAACAAAATTCTGATACATATTTTCATGTCACCATTTGCTCTAAGTTCTTCTATTGATACAGAGGCTAAAATGGAGTTATTTTATTGATAGTGACTCTAAAACAGAACCATGTGCTTTCTCAGTTTAAAACCCAGAAAAATGTTGCTTCAAGTACTTGCAGAAGCTTCTGAGTATATTATAGTTTTATCAGGCTTTCTCTTAATGACAAATCCTGGAAGATTAGAAGTTGTGGAATAGTATTTCCATTTCAAATACCAAATGGTGCTAGGTAAGTCAAATACATTAGCTAGTAGAACATGTAAATCTGTCCCTTTTCTTCATTTTTACAGTTTCTGAAAATTGAAATTTTACTGCAGTTGTAATCACAGTTCGCTCTGTATGTTTATTCATTGTGGATTATTGCCATATTGCACCAGACAAGCTATACCTATCATATTGACCTATCATCTCACCCTATATTCTTGATATACGAGAAAAGCAAACAAAATTTTTACATGTACCTTTTCCATGTTTTCTGGCATCAAACTGGGCCAGTTTATAAACTGCTACAATTAGTGACTGCAAATTTACATGCTCTGTCATTAACAGCTAGATAATTGGATTCCAAAGATAGTCAAACATTGACACGAAACTCCACGGTTTTGTTTCACTTGCAGCAATCAATAAATTGTGTTGATCCTAATGCACAGGTATTGAGACTGGCCCTACAACGAACCATACTGCCTATTAACATCTTATCTTCATGAGAATCAAGTAATGTTAAAAAGATTGTTATGCATTTATTGATCTGTCAAATTTCTAATTACAATTAAATTCTTTGTCTTTTAAGATACACAAGACAGCATTTGTTAGCAAAATTTTGGTACAACTTGAATAAATTTAACATTTTCATGTTAGCAATCTCATTGCCTTTTTAAATGCGTTTGTGTGATAGAAATTGGTGCTAAGTACAAGTTGTACTGAATGCAAATGATACATGTAATGGCCATTTTTTAGTATTTATATTTCTTGTTACTGAGCAAGAAAGTATGGCTTGCTAGTGTGCTTAAGCTGCACTCTTAAATTGGAAGCAGCAGGAGCTATGAAGCTGATCACTGTCACAAAAAAGTAAAGATTCTATGCATTTTTATCTCTCACAAACATCAATTCTATGCTTCCTGATATATTGAACAAAGTGTTTCTGGCATTTCATCTGCTTACTTACCCACTTACCTTGACACAGATCACTTTATTGGATCATGACCATAAAGCAATCTTCTCAGCAGCCCTCCAGAGAGGCTAATGCTATGCTCTTGGCAGGGCCGCTGAACCTCACCATATTTATGATCTTAAAGTGATTTTTTCATGTGTTTTCTATGCACTGTTTTTGTTTAGTTTACTGTGGTCATGTTATGTAACAAAGGACTATTTCAAAGAACTTATATTTTGAAAGCACCGCGATTTTAGTTTTTTAAGATATAACACCTGAAGCAGCTGCTAGATTACCAATAGAAATGTGAAACTCAATAAATGTATGTCTTCTAATGGTTTCAGCAGTGATGTGCCTTATTTGTGCAAAATTTATATATTAGTGTACATCTGAAATATGCTTCTCTACTAACAATTAGGTAAGCTATTAGTTTAAACTTGGAGTAATTTGGAGTGATGTATTAGCAACATTAGGTGAATGCCTTCTAAATGATGGATTGCTGAGCTGCTTATAAATGCTTATCTAGCAAAAGAGTCTGCAAAAATGCAAGAGTAATAGTTTCAAATACAAAAAGTTTTCAAAAAAACATAATTATGCAAAAAAGAATGCAGTTAACTCTGCTTTATTAATTGTCTGATATATATGCTAGTTTATTCTATTCAATATTTATTAGTGTCCATGGATCCAGATATTTTCTCGTTTTTATCTATAAAAGGTACACATGGAGTATTTACTTTGAAAGATATTTTTTCTTACGAACTTCTGTGATCAGATTTTGAAAATCTGTTCAGCACATATGCTATTAGATTGTGAACCTCCTTGAAAATGCAACTGTAAATGTTAAACAATATAAATTGTTTATTCTGCTCAGCATCTTCAGTATTGTGCAGTATTCCCCAGGTAATGATTTACATCAGTTCTCTTTCACTGAAGTACAAAAATCTTGCAGAGTCTGTTTCAGTGTGCTTTACAGATTCCTGTGGAGTAGGTACAATTAATGTTTTTATCCTTATTTTATAAGGAGGAAAGCTAACAGAGGATGTTTTAAGCCTTTCTTTTTGAAGTCAATGAGAAATCTGTACGGAGAGGTCTTGCAGGATTTTATTCTCAGGTGTTTTTCTACGAACACTTTAAGATGATGAGAAAATAATTGTGCAGAGGAGTTTTACCAGATTCACTTCACCACAGAGCCACACAACTGCATGTTTAAGTTTGAGGAGGCAGCAGCGAAGGAGTGGGACTCTGTGGCTTTCCAAGCATTGTGGCTTTCCAAGAAAGAATCAGCTTAGGCCTTTCTGAAGTGTTTGTGGAACCTACTGATGTTTCCTTATTGAATAACAGAGGTTCTTGTAAGTTCTCCATTAGCACTGTATCTCTGTGGGCCACATAAAGAATTTGCAGGAATATGACCTTCCTATTAGTGGTTCTGTTCTTTGCTCATTATGTAACTCGGATTGCCTTTTTTTTCTTTGTAGATATATTTGATCTCCAGATTATTTAATTTCATTGAAATTGATATCTTAACATGTAATGATGATGGTTTTGAAATGGATAATTTTAGTGAATATATTTTTATTTCAGTGTCCTCTCACATGGCAAACCAAGTGGGAAGGTCCAGAAGATCCTTTACAATATCTTAGAAGTCTTGTAGCTCGAGCACTTGCTATACAGGTAATTTTGAAGAGTAATTTTACCTCAGTATGCTGATACTCAGCAACACAGTATATTATGTGAATTACACTACAATAGGACTTTCTAAACTCAAGTCCCAAAGAGTTTTAGATATGTGAAAAGGCATGTAAAAATTTATAGATAGATGAGAAATGTGAAGACAGCAGACTGAGCAATTTGAAGTTAGTAACTTTAAATACACTAATGTTTGCATCTTAGATTTTAGTCATTAGTCTTTCTGATGAACTGTGGGGAAAAAGATTTATTTACTCAGATGAATCTTTACATCTGAGTCAAGACACACTCTTAAATCTAGTACAGAGACACAAGTAAAGAGATAAAGTGAAGCAGTTCTAATAGAGGTAATGTAGAAATTAATAGACAACTAGTCTTTGAAGCAAATAAAGAAAACATCTGCATTCTCCAGGTTTACAAGAGGCTATAATAAAAGGTGCAGAGTCTGAGAAAAGCTCTGTCAATCTATAGTCTGACAGTGAAGAAGAGAATTTTTAGTTAAGGTAATCTATACATTGATTAACAGAAGAGGTATATTTAAGATAATAGGCAGACAAATAACAAAGTTGTTTATGTAAATTAATTAGTATTAAAGGAAACATCATGGTGAATACATAGAGAGGAAACTGCAAGAACCTTCCAGGAGGAAGGTTCCTTTAGAAGGGACAGATATTGTATTACCTCTGAGCAAGAAATAGAGAGCTGCTGGTCTTGTCCAGTCGGATATGAAGCAGATTTCTGTGAACGTTAGTGCTTTCAGTTTCAGAAGGAAGATTTGAAGGGAACATGATTTCTAGGCATTACTTTTTCTAAAGAACCTATCAAATCGATGTTACTGAAGTATTCGTAAAATTCTTGTTATGCAAACCATTTCTATTGGCTAACGCTTAATTTTTCTTTATCCTTTCCTTCATAAAAAGGCTCACATTATATACAATAAAGTGTAAATAAATATAGCAACAAGTGACAATGAACGCTCAAATGTTATATTGGTCATATAACTAGAGTTGAACTTAGACCCTTCTGACTATTATAGTCATTATTATTAAAAAAGCATCACTTGTGGCTGAGTCAGCAGTCTTCATCATCTTCAAGAGTACCTTGCAGTTTGTGACTTCTACCTTTATTTGGTTGTGACCAAACTGCATGCAATGTGTGAATTAACTTCCGTGATTTTTCTTAAATAGAAGCCTGAGATAAGAGTTCAAGCTTCTGTGTAGAGTACGTCTCCCATACAAAGTGGAGATAATGTAGCAGAGTGTGACAGGATGAAATTAGTGTTAAAAGTAATTGATGATTTTCAAACAAGCATATTCAAAAAGTTTTTATTTCCATATATTACTCCAGTCAACTGTTGACAAATGTGCTGCATTATATTGCTATGATAGTAATCTTCCTTTTTCATTGCTCCAATGTTGTACATTTGAATTATTCATTTTTATGTAAAGTTTTTATGAAGAAACCATTTACAATTTTAAAGGTATTTACTGTAAAAGCGGGACAGATTATTAAGGCAGAGCTTTACAGTAGATATTTAGCTGTGTCCACAAGCAGTAAATTGTGTTAATTTTTTTTGTTTTTCTAGTCAGATCACATCTGAAATAAAATTTTCATGTTTTTATTTTTGCATGTATTTTACCAGAAAATGTTGATGATTTCTAATTATGCAGTTCAGTTGAATCATTTTTTTTCCTTAAATGTGGTTCCAATTCATGTTTATGCATATTATATACACCAAGATTTTGATTAGCCTTGATCATTTTTTAATTAACTTTCGTTTTTTTGGTGACTTTTCATTATGTAATTTATCATTAGTTAATTATAAATTTAGTAGTCAGAAATTCAATAAAGGCTTCAATAAAGATCTTCTCATAACTCTGAAAATTATCTTCAGATTTATATTTCAATGAAAGTCATATTTTAGGTCAGTTTAGTTTTAGATGACCAACTCCATCATCATGGTTTTTTGATATTTACTTATGCCTCCAGCTGTTTTATTCACTGTAAGATATTGACTTCTACCTTCACTGTTTGAGACAGGTTTGATTTTTTTTTTTTTTCCAAGGGGGAAAAAGGAGACATTGAAACATCAAAGTTGTACTGCAAGATTGCATCTACTAAGGATGCAGTAAGTCTATACTTAGGTCATTAGTTAAAGGCTGCCTTGTCAAGATATTTGCTGCCAGTGCAGAAAATAATAAAAGCAACTGATTTGTTACAAACATTTAATGGGGATGAGAAGTAACCCAAAGCATAGGCCACATGGTAGAATAATTACAGCAGAATTTATAGAAGTGTAAAGATTTTCTGAGAGCATTGCACAACAATAGACAGAAAAACAACAGGTGTTGTATTTTCTCAGGTCTGAATTCATTCAGTAAAAGCAAAATAAAAAAAAAAAAATAACAACAAACGGAATCTGCCTACTTAAACTTTGAACAAGTATTTGCAAAATGCAATAGAGCTCTATTTTTCTGTGCATTATGTTGTGGTGATAGAGCTGATGGAAATACGTAGTTTCTTCACAGGTGGAAATTCTACTATTTGGGTGTTAGCCTTTGCTTTAAATTAAAACAAAAATTCTGTGTATTGAACATTCTTCTAAGATGAAAAGTGCTGAATACTTTCAACTAGCAATGCTGACACTGAACTTTAAAATACTGTGTTTCAGCTTGTCTGTCTACAGTGATTTTGCTTTCAACATTAAGATAAGAAGTTTATGAACCATCATAAAAAAAAAATCATAAACATCATCTTTGTGTTAGTTGTAATTGTTGGTACTTATACTCCCAGTTTCCTCATGGTGGCATCTTAAATTTGTTCTGTGCTTTCCCTCTTTCATGGTAGATCAGCAATAATATACATCAGTGTATAATGGAATTTCAGTCCATCTCCGTCTGTAGTCTTATCTTCTCATGACTATGGATACCAGAAGAAGAGAGAGAGAAGAGACCCAGAACTACAGCTATTAAGAGGCAAAACAGCAGCCCAGGCAAATGTCAGATGATTATCAACACTGAAAAAATGTTTCAGGTCAACAAATTGGAACTTACTTTTTGTTTCCACAAAAACTAAATAAAAAGCTTAATTTCTTGTCTTCCAAAAAAAAAAAAACAATGCCAAACCCCAAAACAAAACAAGACAAAAAACCCCACCAAACAAAAAAAAAAAAAAAAAACCAACAAAACCAAACCACCCCCAAAAAACCCTCTTATGCCAACAAGACCTTATATTTTAAATGAAAACATTTATTTCATCCTTTTAGACTAAGCTGCTTTTAAGTCATCTGTAAAAACAGTTCTTCCTGTGGATGGCTGTTTGTTCAGATAGCTGCTAAAAGGCTTAGAGCATACATTGAAAACAAAGACTGTTCAACCATAAACAATTTCAGACTTCCAGTGTTTATGAACATTGAAAGTTTTTATTTACATAAGTAACAAAAGTTTTTTGTTGAAAATGTGTGTGTATCTATAAAGTACTCCTAATACAGTATATAAAAAGTTGTATTTCATATTGTATCAAGAGGCTTGTATGTATCTCTCTGGGATGCTGCTGTCTCTTATCCTTTCCCATCCCAAGTGAAATCTAGGGTAGTAATATTTAATTTCAGTATCAGTTTGAACCCTTAGTATAAGATTTTTACTCTTTTACTACACTTACTGAGTTAAAATGACTTTATTTCTATTTTGGAACCCTTAATATTCCTCTATCTCAACGATTAGGTCCCCAGAAAGGTAGATTGGACACGCGAGGTATATGAGGTTTGAACTCTTAGAAATCATATACTGAACCTCCTAGAAAACTTTCTGGGAATAGGAGACACGCGATTCTTTATTCATACCCATGGCATCTAGGCAAAGAGCTTCAATTTTTGTTCACTGAAGACAGGCAGAAAGTCTGCTCTTAGAAAGCCAAGGAAGTCAAGTCCTCTCAGTTTTCACCAAGTTAAAGAACCCTGAGGATAAGCCTATAAATCAGTCTTTATGCAACTGTAGATGATATGCACAGAAGATCTGAGAAGCAGAGGCTGAGAGCGAATCCCAAAATAGGTGTGCGTGCACACACCACACC
>KL264326.1:0-10509 GCA_000699545.1 Podiceps cristatus | reverse complement strand
CAGCCGCAGGAACACAGGCAGCACGCGCTGCCCTGTTCTGTTCCTGCGGTTCACCGCTCCAGGAAAACACCCCTCACAAGTCTCACTGATGTTTAGTCTCTCCACTGTCTTGCTTCCAGTCCCTCAGTCTGCAGCATGCAGCGCCCAGACCTCTCGTCCTCCTGGCTGGTACGGCTAGGAGTTTACTAGTGGATTCTCTTCCCCCACGTAAAGAATACACTTGCACAAAAAAAAAAAAACCAACCTAAAAATAGAGCTTAAGGATAGGACACACTCTGGTCATCAGGTGCAAAGCTGGCCAAAGTGCTGACCAGCAGCCTCCCTACATGCGACCTGCCCTTTTATACCTCTGTTTACCCATTCTTGTTCATCCCTCATCCACCTTTCCTCACCTTTGACCTTTCCTCTAAGTACCCCATAATAAATATTGTACAATCCCAGAATTGTCATGTTTAGTCCCCAAATTCACCCATTTGGGCACTCCATAAGAAGTCCTATACCCCTTTAAATAGTAATCCTGCGTAGTTTGCATTGCATTTCAGAGGTTTTTTTCTGATGGATTGCCTTAGCAGATTTTGCAGCAGGAACAATAGCTTAATGGTTTGTCTTTTATGGTCTCAGGAGCAGCTGATTCAGATGGATTAGGTTGGCTACGTTCCCCACCTTGTCATTGTTCCTCTCATCACTCTCTATTTGAACAGCTGTTATCTAGGTGTCTAGATAGGTGTCTAGAGTGCAGAATACTTCAGGTTTTGTATTCTAATATTAAAGCACAAAAATTTAATGGAATGTTGTGTTTTAAATCCACCTATTCCATTATTTTAATTCAAAGTTCAGAATGCTATGAAGAATCCACCTTATTCTGTTTTGCTGTTGCTTTTCCTGGCTTCTCCTCTTCAGCTGTCACGAATATCAAAACAAAAATGCAACTGCAGCCTAACATCATCTGCTAAGAAACAAAGCCTTAATTGGTTCCCACAGCGCTCATCATGTTGCAGCATGATTTCATTTTGTTCAGAATTTTATCAGCGAGGATGTATCTTTCAAGGTCGTTTATCTAAATGATAAACTGCTTGAAAAAATTTGCAAGTACTACTATAAAAATTTAGATGTTTTCTTTGTCTCTCATGTAATAGGCAAATTTGAAGCTCTCATAGATCCAACTTTGTATCATGTCCCTTTTGAATCACTGTTTCAGTTAGATTGTATTAATGAAGTAGCGGCCGGTATATAGTGGTGATTTATAAAGATACACTGTCTAAACAGGAGGCTAAATGGAATGTAAAAGATGGACGTATCAGACTTTAATGCGTGATAGGAGTTGTCGATTGAAATAAGGTCTAGCTTCCAAGGAAGTCAGAAGCTGAAGCATTTGTTATGCTTAGAGAGTTCATGTGCTCTTGTGACTTACAGAAAGCTGTGTTCATGCATGGGTGCCTGAGGTGGAAGGATTCCTTAAGTTTTCTTTTTTGTTTGGTGCCCCAGTTCAAGACTTTACTTTCCAGAGGTACTGGAATCACTACTTCTTGTAGTGAAATTATTCTTTTCCTGCAGAATAGAGTGGGTTTTCACCGTAAATCTGCAAACTTTACAGTTTTAAATTGAAATATTTTTGGTTTTCAATGAGCAAGGATTATTTCAAGTTTTGGGAAAACAATTAGCTTTATGCATGGAAATACAGCTTTTATAAAGTAGCTTTGGAAAAGGAAAGAGATCTCTGCTCCCATTCTGTTTGGTTTCATTGGGAATTGTTGAAGCTTAATCCAAATGATGTTTAGAGGCTCTGTTAAATTGAAGCATCCACAAGTTATGGGCTTTTCTATAAATGTCAGCCTTAAATATTTTGAAATGTAATATTTCAACAGAATTCATCTCCTGTTAATTAAACTCTCAGAATTTTAAGCATGTTTTGTGAGAATGGCTATTTTTGAATTATTAAATACTACTTTGTAAGCGGGAGTTTGATCAGCATCCTTTGTCATACCACTAAACAGTTGTTCAGCTCTCTGATTGTAGAATATTGATTGCAGAAGAGGATGACTCATAAAAAGATTTTTATAACTGTTGCATAAAAAAAAAAAGAAGAAAACCCCAGGTCAATAGCTCTATACACTTTCTCAGAAATTACCTTATTTTAAAGAAAATGGTCATTTCTTCTGACCTTGGTTTAAGTTTAAAAGAACTAGAAATAGTGTTCTGTATTTCTTCTAGAGATGCAAGTTAGTATTTATATGCTACATAAGTTACAAGAAACTATACCATGTATTATATAAGATTTAAAGCTGTGGTTGATATGGTTTATTTAGTCTAATAAAATAATCAGCATTCAATGATGTTTCTATTTAACCTACAAGATGCATTTCCACAGTACAGGAAGAAATCTGAAGAGATAGAATGATAAGATTAATTAACTGTATGCATTTAAATGGTTAAAATTTGAAGTGTAGATTGCTCAGTTTCTAATAATTTTTCAGTGTATCTCTTTCCTTTATCATGGACAAAGCTTTCTGCAAAAGAGAAAGCAGAGTAAAATGGATAGTCTTGTTTGACAAAGGATCAGGCAAAACAAGGTTAATTGTAGTACAAGTGGTAGAAAAGGATGTTGTTATCATTTGCATATGAAAATGAGACTCCTTATGTTATGCTGTCAAAGATTTGGTAATTTTAAATTCCAGCCATTAGTAAATGAGAAGGCTGCAACACATGGTAATACAACAAATTGCGTGTGCATTCCATCAATCTACTTTCCTTTATTCTAAACAACTTGTTTGCAGTAACTTGCTCTTCTGATTACCACTGTATTAACACAAATATTGTGTCTACTAATAATTAGCAATCTATTCAAGCTCTTTTGTTGTTTAATTGATAATTTTGATTTCATAGTCCTACACGCATATATAGAAATACATTTCTTAGAATAGTAAGAAAGCTTTGTAACTAAAAAGTAACTAGATGTGATCATGGTTCTGTTTTGAACTGTGGATGTTTAGGAACTGGCTTGGTGAAATAGTTTACAAAGTTTTTCAGCTCTTGATTTGAGATTTTAATTGGTCAAGGTCAATGGTAACATGATATAACTATTCCTCAAATAGCATTTGCAGATATATATTAAAAAGTGAGCCTATTTTCTAATAGAAACACATTGCCGTTCTACAAGCAAGCATCATCTTGATTAGCAGTCTTTTAGGCATTTCTTTGAGGGAAGGCAGAAATGTAGCTGCATATTTGACCCATCTTTCTCTCTTTGAAGGAGACTCCATTTAGCTGAATTTGAAATAATAATATAATTTCTTATGGTATTCCTGTACAAATATTAAAAAAAAAATAATAAATAAATAAATTTTCAGAGATGTTAAAGTTTCAGAGTTGTTATCTCAGGTTTAGTTTGTGAAGGAAAAGCTTCATGAGAGTAATTCTTGAATAAATCCTTGTTTATCTGTTGTGTGTGCAGCAGTTTTGGGAATTCACATTCAAATAAAGCAGCTAATGGAGGATGCCGGTGCACTTAGGAGCTCTGTTGTCATGACTGTGTTTTAAAACCAGAGTAAACACAGAGGCATTCTAGTTTGGAGATTTTGGGGTATTTTTGGTCTTGCAGGGTTCCTCTTGGTGTGGTCTTTGTTTCTAAATATATAAAGTACATCACTGAGGAAAAATGCCCCCAAACCTTGAGTCAATGGAGAAGAGTTCTTGAGAGTGATAGGAAGCTTAGATCCCCATTTTAGGCATGTAAGTGATGCTTGAAGGCAGGAAGGGTAATTTCCCTCCTGCTCTATAGTATGTTTCCCAGTTTATTCAACTAAGTACTATAAATAGCAACTTAATTAGAATGTGTTCCCTTAAATGCAGGAGAATGCATAAGAGCACATTTGCTGGCAGTGATGGTTTTATATAATTAATTCCACAATGTCACTCTGAACAGTTATGATCCAATGAGGGATCTGTTCTCTACATCTGAGCTTCAGTTTCAAAATTATCATCAGGTTTATACTGTTGTACAGTGTTGTGTATGCTTTTCCTTACACATACAACATATTTTCTTATAGATTCTCGATAATTACCACTTTTAGTGTCATTTCTAGTATTTCATGATCCCATATGATACATTTAATCAACTGAAAATATCTACTTATCAGGCAAAGTGCAGTAAATAAATTAGAACTACACCAAATATTACTCATTATTCAGATATGTAGATTATAAAGCTAAAAAAAAGATTTATTCAGTTGTGTGTATTTCATGTATTTTATTCTCATCAGTCTGAGAAAGTAAAAATGATGGTCTGAATATATCAAGAGAAGAATCAATCAAGTAAAAAATACAATAAAATATTACTAGAATAATAAAACTTAAATTGTGTTGCTTTTTAGCTGCAATTTTTAAAAAAATATGTCACCCATGGTATCATGATACTATAGACATTCAAAATTCTTAATGAATTTATTAAAGGCCAAAGGGGCTTGTTATTTCTTCATATTCTGCACTTTGAAGGCCACATCTGAAGCACAGGTTTTTTATCAAGGTGATGGTGTCCCTGCTCACTGCAGGGGGGTTGGACTAGATGGACTCTAGGGGTCCCTTCCAACCCAAAACATTCTATGGTTCTATGATTCTATGGTTTTGGCTCTTCAGTCAAAAAAAATGTTGCCGAGGTTGCCTAGAGAGGTTTGTGGAGTCTTGGCTTTTGGAGGTATATAGAACTGGAGTAGACAATGCCCTGAGCAAGCTTAACCATCATTGAATTTGGCCCTACTTCAAGCTGCAATTGGATCAAATGACTTTCAGAGGTCCCTTCAAACCTAAATTCTCTAATTTTGTAATTTAGAACCTCTCTACTGTACCTTTTGGGTCAAATCGGCTCTAATGAGTATTCACTTAATTTGTACTTCTCCAGTGTATTACTTGTCAGTGTCGCCATCCCTGGAGATATTTAAAAGACGGGTAGATGATGTCCATTCCAACCAAGGGATTCTATGATTCTCTCTTAGATGTTAAATATTCAGTAGTGATATATCTCTTTACATGCCCTGAAAATTTCAAATGTTTCATGTATTGCTTTGACATGCATAGTGGTACATACTAAGATCAGCCAAGGGAAAACAGACACATGTTGCAAGAAAGGAAACTGATTAGACATTTGGAAGGGAAAAAATCACGTTGAGGGTGGTCAGACACTGGAACAGATGGTCCAGAGAAGGTTGCAGAATCTCTGCCTTTCAAGATATTTAAAATATCATTGAACAAGCCCCTTAGCAACCTACTCTAGGCTTGCCCTTCTTTGAGGGTGGGGAGTTGGACTAGAAGATCTCCAGAGGTCTTCCAACTCTTAATTATTCCATGATTCCATGATACTGCAGGATACTTTAGAATTTCATGCAGCAGGTATCAAAATAACATAGATATTATTGCTGCCAAATGTTTAATTTTACAAATAAATTCTTTCTAGTACAGTAATAATTTTAAAACTAAAACCATTGTATCTATAAAAAACCCAAACACCCAAACCAAAATGCATTTAAAAATAAAACAAAAAAAGGTGTGCTGTTTAACAAAATGTGCAATATTTTTTCCCTAAATTGTCCCATATTGTCTGTTTCTCTGGTTATATATTCCCATAATGTCTGTTTCTCTGGTTACTTCTGAGAACACGTTTGAATAGAGCTTCATGCCATGCTACTGCTCTTCAGCATTCTCTTAGCCCTCAGGTGTGACAGGAGATCTGAAAGACAGGTGCAGCCTTGGTGATGAGCTGTTCTGTTGGGGTTGGCCACAATAAAAATTTCCCTTTCTGGTTTAAAGAAAGGCTTTATGGGCTTCAAATAGCTCATATACTGTACTTGAGGTACCTTCACTCTAAATGCCTTGGCTTTACTATGTAGGAGCATAGAACACTCCACACCAACTTATTACACCAATTAAAAAAAAATCTTAATTTCTCTGCCTACACAGTTATTCTTGGTTGAACAAACCATGTGATAGTCTGCGCAGTAGTGCCATGTTGCAGTGTTCTGTTCGATGGAGGGTAAGTCGCTTCAGCATGAGCCAGCATGGGTTGTCCAGGATGCCATGTCACAGCCGTGCCCATGCAGTCATGCCCTTCCTTTGTTTAGACTAGGGTTGCATCAGCCACTGTTTCCATTCTGTCATCTCTTTCTCCTTGAAGAAAATTAGATTTCCTTCTTTGCCTTTTCATTGTGGTATATGTTGAGATATGTATACCACACAATTAAAGTGTTTCTCATTAGGTTGCTTTTAGTGTGTTTGATAAACATTGCGTACATATCTGAGAATTAGGTTAAGCCTTAATAGTTGCTAAGACCGGAGAGTACTGTGACAGAGGCATGGCTGAGAGATTTTCTCTGATTTTTGACAGCCTCAGAGAGGGTGTTGATACAAAATAAATGACTGCTAAAGAGTAAAAAAAAAGAGAGGGAGCGTGCAAGAGACTGATGAATGCAGTCTGAGGGGTCTTTGTTTCAGAAGAGCAGCAAGGACTGTCTGTGAGGGAGATGCTTGATGGAAAATCTGTACCTCATGGGGTGTTGACCAGAGAAAATGAGCCATAGCAAAGTTAGCAGTTCCTCTGCTGGCTGTCCTTACTGTAACACTGCCTTTACGCTGGTACCATAATACAAATTACTGCGGTGCATCCCATCATTACTAATGCCTAATATATTGAGTCTTCTGTACTCCAGTTTAGTCACCCCAGCACCATCACAATATAGATTTCAGCATCCATGCTCCAGGGCTCTGCAAAGGAATTGCGTCTGATGTACTCCTGACTTTGTCCAAGGATTATGGCAGGCAGCCTTCTCTCTTATCTGCAAATGAATGTTACGTGCCACTGCTTTCCCTGCCCTGCAACTTCTTACCAGTGGAGGTGGGAAGTAGGACCATAGTTTCTTTCAGAAGTAGAGGACACTGCAAATGTTTGTCCCCTTTGCTTTATTCATTTAGTAGTTTATGGTTCTACCAAGGAATAGTTCCAACTCTTACACTTCCTTATCCAGTTATACTCTACGCACCTGCAAATGCAGTCTAGCACCTACTAACTGACATATTTAGTTATGGAGAAAGAAGAGTCTAGAAGGCATGAAGTAAAAGAGTATTGTCTAACTGGATTCTGTGTTTAGTGATCATATAGGAAATACCTGAAAAAAAAAATATTTTTTTTTGGCATACATCAGTCATCAACTTGTCAGTATGATGTTACAGCTCTTAGGCAACATCATCATTCTGGTATACTTATTAAATAAATGTAGGAAACAGCAATTCATGGAAAGTTAAGTACCTGTTTTAATAAAAATAAATTAATACAGTAACTGGAATGAAAACACATATGCTAATGCTTCCCTCAGCTATGCCTTACTGCACATCTGCTTCTGATACATTGTTAGCTAGCATGTCGATGCTAATGGCCTCAGAATTTTTATGCTCTAATGCTGTGCTACTGTGTTAGTATTCAGACTTCCTGAACAAACAGGGGGTTTCTGAGGCACGCCAAACTGAAACAGAGAAATAATAGTATTTTATTTAAAACACTAACCAGCAGTTTTGGTCTGCGTGCTCTAAAGTGGGAAAAAAAAAAAAAAAAAAAAATAGAAAGAAAAGCAAAGAGAACTATTTAAAAACAAACAAAAAAATAAGACTCCAAATTAAATTCCTGTGTGATTTACCATTTGAAAGATAGTATGTGCTAATACCTTATCATATACCTGAAATACTGCAGTATTCACATGTTCATTTAACAAAGGATAACTAGCTCAAGAATAATAGCTCAAGAATTTCACATACAAAGAAAAATTATCACAAGGGAGCAAATTGTTGTATGTCAGTTGCCCCCGAGAAGCTACGCGTTACCCTCTCTGTGCTCAATGCCAGAAAAAACACCTCTACTTCATTTCCCTGCAGTGTAGCCCAGTTCCTTCTGCCGGCGCGTACGGCTGAATGCCAGGGCTTGGGGCACACCTCGGGGGCAGCTGCTGCACCGTGAGGAGAGCAGGACTCTGGCGTCGCCGCTTCCTTCACCTTTGCTCAGTCTAAACTCTGTTACCTGAATGCCTGCTCCCCCAGCAGTGCTACTCACCATCGTTTGCACTCAGACTTGTCCAAAGTGCTGCCTTTTTTTTTTTTTTTTTTTTTTTTTCCTAGTAACTTTTATTCTGTCTAAAACTAGTGGAAAACTAGGGTTGCCCAGAGAAGTGGTGGATGCCCCATCCCTGGAAACATTCAAGGCCAGGCTGGACGGGGCTCTGAGCAACCTGGTCTAGGTAGTGGTGTCCCTGCTCACTGCAGGGGGGTTGGACTAGATGACCGCTAGCGGTCCCTTCCAACCCAAAACATTCTATGATTCTATGATTCTATGAAAACCAGAATTGTACTCCATGGTTTCTGGCTATGCATATTCATATAACACTGAATACAATTTTCCATCTAGGCACAGAAATGAAATGACTTCTGCAGTGATTTATATGACTTTTCTCTTTCAATAAAAGTTCTCTTCTGGGACCACACCAAGGGAAAAACACTGTAGAAGAGAATACATTTCGAATAAATTAAAACAGGTGAAGGAAAGGTACTTGATTCATTGTAGAGGAAGGAGCTCAGTGAGCCTAGAGTCGTATAAATGATAATGTGAAAATCTGGCCGCCTCTTTATTCCTTCCCCTATTCAATATAAGGTACTCAGTTTGCTTTGGGATTATAGAAGATAAGGAAGGCTTCTCCCTGAAAATGGAATAGATACTTCTTGGATGCTAAGATACATGAAAAAATATTATTTGAACCACCTGAGACTGCACTTAGAGATTTATTTGGGAAAAAAAAAAAAAAAAAAAAAAGAAATCCTTTTATTATACCAAACAGAATTTTACATTAATTGAAGTTTTGAAATATCCTGCTAGGTATTGCTTTGCAAGCATTTTGGATATTGCTGATAAGTTTTGATACTATATTTATAATCATCATATGCTAACTCAATCTATCACAGACAGTTCAAACAAATTTCTAGTTTCATTCTAATAAGAAATAATGAAATATTGATATATTGAAATAAACAGTTACAAAGAAGAGTATATGACAGATTTTTAAATTTTATTTTGTAATATAAATCTTATTTGGGTTAGGATTTCTGGAACTGTAGACTGCATTATTGGTGCAATAAAAGTTATTGATATAATGTGAATTTATTTTTAAAAATAAGTTATACACTATTTCAGCTTTCATATGCCTTTTCCCCAGATATTATAGCTGCCATATCTAACCAAAGATGTATTACTAATTTATGCACTGAAACCTGTTCTTAGTGAGTTTAAATCTTGACTATTAGCTGTTTTGAAGAAGAAAACCAAATCCTGAGTTGCAGCAAACTAGTTAAAGACCATATTATGGGAGGTAGGAGGGAGAGGGCAGTTGGGAGCGCACGGGTATTGGCCTGAGTCATGAAGAGACAAATAGCTAGATTTTACGCCATCTTGGAGCTGATGCTAGTCTTCTCACTGTAATCCAGCTGGCAAGTGGGAAATGCATGGATTATTTTGGCCTACATGGCAGGAAAGGCAAAGTTTTCTACTGACTTGGTGATGGACTGAAATGCTACATGGCCATGCCAGATCGATAAGAAGTCAAACAACTTTGCCTCCCTTTGACAAATTAAGTCAATGTATGATTTTATTGGAGGCGGGGTAGGAGAGGGAAATGAAGACATAGCTGATCTGTTACAGGATTTCTTCTTTTCAAGAAACATCATTTCAGTCTTTCTCCCACTCAGCTTAAACTTCCTTCTCTTCAAGACCTGGTCACAGCCAAGCGTTATGGCAGTGGCAGTGGATGTACTGGTGACAAATGATCCATTTAATAGAGCGTGGTTGTCGTTTGAGACTAGCACTTCACTAACATGCTGCCCTGTGGTCATATAAGATGAAAAGGAGAATAAACATAAGGATATTTTTTACACTTGTGTTATAAAATATATTTTATTATAATTTTTATTGCATTTAAATCTTAAATTATTTATTAAAAAGCTGCAAATGAGCTATTTCTTCAGCTTTATATAGAGCAGCACAAGCAATTACAAACTTTGCTTCTGTGATCTAATGAAAGTTTTTGTTATTTTGTATTTCCTAGTGGTACTTAATTATATGAGTTCAGAATTATTATCACCCATACTGGTCTTTTAATTGGGTGGACTATAAGCATCTATGTTCCTGATAGTGATTATCTTTAGCAGTTACATTAAAAGTTTATTGCATGACAGCAATAGAATGGTTATATTAAATACAAGCGGAAATGATTGAGTCTACTTTTGTTATACAAAACAGTTTACAAAATCTGTCCTAGATGGAATGCAGAATTACTGCTGTATGATAAAAGAGATTGTTATATAAATTCATTAAAAGAATCATGCAGTCAGGAGCCATTAACTGTGTACATTTAGCTAATGAAAAATGGAAAGAAAAAATATCCTGATTCGTAATCATTTCAGAGAATCATAGAATCACAGAATGTTTTG